>JAGYZC010000013.1:1800000-2005147 GCA_020091625.1 Termitomyces sp. 'cryptogamus' | reverse complement strand
AACACTAACACTAACACTAACACTAACACTAACACTAACACTAACACTAACACTAACACTAACACTAACACTAACACTAACACTAACACTAACACTAAGATCCCTCAAAAGCAGTCCTGACCAATGCTATCCTAGAAAATAACCAGGTCAGATTCTAAGTCAAGGATGGCTGGGATCACTCAGCGACTCCTGGCAATCCCACAGCAATTCCTTAAAGTGAGCCCTCCTGAAGCCCAAAAACAGTGGCAAGGGCAGTCCAAGCCAATTTTATCTTAGAAAATAACCAAGTAAGATCCTAAGAGTGGGTATCGCTGGGATTGCTCAGCCATGATGATCCCTCAAAAGCAGTCCAGGCCAATGCTATCTTAGAAAATGACCAGATTAGATTCTAAGACTAGGCTAAAAAAGGACTGGATAACGTCCCTAAACTGGGGATCACTGGGATCGCTCAGCCAAGATGATCCCTCAAAAGCAGTCCTGACCAATGCTATCCTAGAAAATAACCAGGTCAGATTCTAAGTCAAGGATGGCTGGGATCACTCAGCGACTCCTGGCAATCCCACAGCAATTCCTTAAAGTGAGCCCTCCTGAAGCCCAAAAACAGTGGCAAGGGCAGTCCAAGCCAATTTTATCTTAGAAAATAACCAAGTAAGATCCTAAGAGTGGGTATCGCTGGGATTGCTCAGCCATGATGATCCCTCAAAAGCAGTCCAGGCCAATGCTATCTTAGAAAATGACCTGGTCAGATTCTAAGTCTAGGATGGCTGGGATCGCTCAGCGACTCCTGGCGATCCCACAGCAATCCCTCAAAGTGAGCCCTCCTGGAGCCCAAAAACGGTGGCAAGACCAGGCCAAGCCAATTTTATCTTAGAAAATGACCAGATGAGATCCTAAGAGTGGGTATCGCCGGGATCGCGGGAAGGATCGCTACCACGGTGGGTATTCCGGCGATGTATATAACTAGTGAGGCAGGGTGAGGTCACATGACCTATTTCATTCTTGTGAGTTCTTGGATATATATCTAGGAACCTTAAATACTGTTACACTTAAGTAATTCAACCACTTTCTGACCCATAGCACTGGGTCCAAATCCTGGAAGTTTTAGCATAAAAACTTCGGACTCATATACTAGAGTAGCATGCTCGAACTTGGCGTGGAGATTCAAACCGCACAACAATCACTCACTTTAGGCTAAGTATCCTTCATCTTATCGTGTAATAGTATTAAGCATTGTTATCATAATATGCTGATAGGAAATCTAAGCTTGGATGCTCAGTAGAAGTGAGTTTCTCAATTTCACAACTCTAGTACTCGTTCTCTTGGCAGAACAGAGGCCCTCCAGGGAGATCGTGCACACATGTCCCATGGCTTAGTTGGTCACGGCGTCCGACTGTTATTCCTCTCAATCGGAAGATCGAGAGTTCAAGTCTCTCTGGGACAGTAATCTCTTGGGAGATTTCTTCCTATTTTTATTCTTTAGTGTGTTCAAACATAAGCTCTCCGATTTGACCTTGGATACGAAACTCCCAACTGGCGAAAAGATTTCATTTGGTAATTGTTTATGAGTTCTCCAGCAGTGCACGGAGTCTATACCTTCATTCGAGCTCTGGCATCCTAGCCTGGGTATGTTCTGTAGGATTCTGTGAATCTTCCATTATCCCAATTGCCAGTAAGATAGGTTGTTGATCATGAGATGATTCGTTCAGAGGCAATTAAGCTGAGGGAATGTTCTTGACACATACACAGAAGTATTTCTACCTGGGGCGCTGTCACGTGGAGGGTCGGAGGAAATCACGACCGGTCCCTCTTTCATGCACCACGACTGCATGTATATTTTTCTGGCTGCTGCTATGAAATTTATTTGTGCAATCCTATGGATATTGATTGTTCATATGCGTATCATGGATCGATGACTTGCTCGTTAGGTTCAGCCTGCGTACTTTGCTCCATTTTGAGAAGCCATCTCTGTGATCGATAACAGGCCTGTCCATCTGATCAAACAACGTTATTCTTCGCACCTTGTGCGCTTCGGCCATCATCACTACGACGGGTCTCCCAATCGCCTCTTGTACATGTACTACAGTCGACCTCGCAGCCGTGCGGCCTCTCGCGCCCCTTCACCAATTCCTTCGATGTTTTCAAAGTCACCCTCAAGTCCTGCATTTGAGATCGAGCGGGTTCCACAGTCGTCAGCTCGGCGCTCCATGGCATATCTTGTACCAGGTTACGAAAACAGTCAGGAATTCCGCGACTACGTACTGCAGCTCCTTGAGGCCACCAATGCCCCGTTCACTGTCTCTGGGCGTGTGAAATTAGAGTCTGCACAGTTAATGCTCTTTTTCCGCACCAAGGTTGGTATCACCAGCAATGACACGACAATCCACCCCGCTCATGCTTGGGTTTATAGAATGGAATCACACATTCGCTTGACTTTCCTGTCGATGTCGATTATAGCTTACCTCCTCCTCTCGAAGTTCTTATCGCAACTTCCAGACCACATCACACTTCAGATTTTGTCGCTTATCCTAATCGATCATCCCTTATCTATCCCTCTGATCTTCCTATCAATTTCTCCCTTGACTTGGCCAACCATCCTATACTCGACGCCGTGCGCAACACACTCTTCCCCAATCTACCTGATGGCAACTATCTGTCCACGGTCAGGGACAAGTTGGAGATAGTGAATGCCGGCAGTCGCCTCAACCTTCAACCACATTCACTGAGGCAGGATGGTCGCACCGCTACTATCATTGTCACACTTCCTTCGCGATTCGAAGGCGGAGCCCTCATTGTTCACAATCCTCAAGGACTGCAGGAGACATACCTCGGAAGAAGTGGAAGAATAGACGAGATTGAATGGACTGCTTTCCTCCCAGACTGCGGATATGAAGTGGATACAGTCCAGAGAGGTTGCCGTATCTCGATCTCCTACGGGGTGTTTGTCCGGAGTTTTGGACCAAGTGCATCAGAGCCTCTGATCCGCCCCAGTGACGAGTACCTTGATCGCTTAGGCTCTATTCTAAACCTTTCTCGGGGGCGTAGAATCGCCTTCCATCTCGAGTTCGACTATTCCATCAATCCTGCCGAGTCGCTCGCGGAGTCTGTGGTTCCTCTCGTAAGTCATCTGCTATTCTTTGATAATCTTCATCCCCACGACTGACATTGCTTCCCCTTCCGTCAGCTCAGAGGAGGCGACTCCCTTCTATACCATGCTATCAAGCTCTATAAACTTTCCCCTGAACTCCACTGGACAGCAGGAGGATACCTCTGGCCAATCGATCGATCGGTGGACTTTGTCAGTCAGGACATTGTAGAGGGTCATCCTCTGTGGGGTTACGTCCTTCCTGGAAGGGTGTCAGATATCCCACCCCTGCGCGGTCCCTTCAACACCTCTCATCTTGCTGATCCTGCCACACAGGCAGAACATTTACGCACGAGGGTAGAAGATAACGGTGCTATTGCGCTTACGGAGGCCAAGATCACCGTACTCACAGGTTGGGACGCTTCGACAGCAGTTGCGGGTAAAGAACGTGTTTACTTGGTGTCAAACGGAGAGCTCGGAAAGCTAGTTGTGAATATTTTGTTAGTCGTCTTTGTTCCATGATGCTGTGTACTTGTTAGTTCGTTGTAAATAATTCTATATCACGAAAATCGATTTCACACACATTAATACAATTCGAACAGTAGTCAACGGATAGCACTCAATTAAGAGTGATTGAGACGGTGAAAATATACATCCCAATTCTATCCGCTGGATTTACATATGACAACTAACTTACCCTCCGGCAACAGCGACAAGCACGGATGATTATCCACTGTGTGAAAATGAGCTTGTGAGCCTAATCAACTGAATATGGAGAGAAATACTCAGAGGCACCATCGCACACAAATGACTGGCCCCTGTGATGCACGCGGCGAAAACTCAGAAAAACAGACAGGCCGTGGGATCAGCTTCGTTTGTTGATATGTTCCAAGTCTGTGTTCTCGCAACGTACATCGTTGGTTCCAAGTTTTTTGTGTTCTCGCGACGCACAGTCACAATAGCATGGAAGTTGGTGGAACACAATCTCTTCGCGCTAGATATATCGCGACGGACAGGGTACAAATGTCAATGGTGAGCTCATGACTATCGACATCCTTGCTTGCGCCACCAAAAGATCGAAAATTCACTCCAGAATAGCCACTATGACAGAAGCCTCGTGGGCTCTTCCAGAAAAGATATCAAAGGTTAATTAGATGGTCTAGAAATATGGAGGCGCTAGCATCACTGGCCATACGCGAAGCAAGGGTTATAACAAGCAACCAGGACTTTGACGAAGCCGTCGAGGCACTGATTAAAAAATGGTTTTTTTGTACTTATTGATGATATCGCAGTCATACAGATGAAACTTCCAAATCAAAAATACTATACCAAGTTACCAACCATAACAAAGCACAAATTGTTGCTGCGGGTCAATGTTCAAATCCAGCCCAAACAGGAACGCCTACCGTCTCGGAGCATATGCCACCTTAGCATTAGTAGATGTTTCGACACGCATGAAATTCCAAAAAGCAGTATTTGTAAAAGATCTTTGAAACATCTCGACTCATCCACGAAATGAGCGCTTGGCATCAATTTGGAATCGGATCGCGTGTTCCGTCAGTTGCAAGCACGTAATTTTTCACCCTCAAAGTTCTAACAAACTTGTCAGGCATCGTTACCGCGATCAACGCATTTGTACCAAGGATTCACGCATAGACTGTGCAGTTTAAATTCTATCTGTCTACGCTATCCTGATTCTGAAGCTAAATGCAAGTCCACGTGGAGCTCGGTTACCCACGAACTCAGATAACTTCTTCAGCTCCATCTTAACGTCCTCATGACCCAAATACCCAAATACACAACCGAAGTTATTGAGAGCATATCATATATAACCAGACTATGCAACTGAATTGGAACACTTTACTTGACGCAAGAATATCATGTCCATCGTCGACGGGAAGCCCCGAAGCTCGCTTGAGAAGGATACGGATGACCTGAGGGATCTTTCACGCGACATCGACACAGGAGAGATTAGTGAATTGGCTGTGGTAGCAGAAGGAGAGGAAAGGACGACGTGGTTCGTTTGGATGCTCGTCTTGTGCTCGACGATTTCTGGGCTGTTGTTCGGTGCGTCATATCTTTGAGCATTCGGTACTACTGACCATCCGATAATCAGGTTATGATACTGGCGTGATTTCCGGTGCACTTGTTACCATTGGTTCAGATCTCGGACCTGCCCAATTGTCGAACGGACAGAAGGTTTGTGTTTTGGCATAGAGGGAGCTTCGGTATTGATTATATTCAAACTAAGGAACTGATAACCTCGTCGACTACTCTCGGAGCTCTCCTCGGAGGTCTAGTAGCTGGCATTATGTCGGATTGGACTGGTCGTCGACTAGTCTTAGGAATCGCTGATGTAATATTCATTGGAGGTGCCGTCGGCCAAGCTGTTTGTCACACCGTCTGGAGCATGGTACGTCTCTCTTCGTCTTGCATATTCTTCCATTGACTATAAGGACCAGTAGATTGGCGCTCGCTTTCTTATAGGTATCGGCGTGGGTCTCGCCGCTTGTATTGCCCCTCTCTATATTCAAGAGTTGTCGCCCACTCGCCTTCGTGGTAGAATGGTAGTACTAAAGTGAGTCCCTCCATACGGCATAACAACAGAACATTCAGCACCTGACATAGCAGCTCAGTGTCGTTATGATAACTCTTGGTCAGGTCATTGCATATGGGATTGGGGCTGGCTTCGAGAACGCTACTGGCGGTTGGAGATGGATGGTGGGTCTCGGTGCTGTCCCTGCAGGTATTCAATGTCTGCTGTTGTACTTTCTCCCAGAGAGTCGTAGGTGTTATACTCAATTCAACCTTGTGATATCATGCCAAATTCACGTTGTCTTCAGCGCGTATTCTTATTCGTAGAGGTGACATGGTTTCGGCGCGCACCGTAATGTCGAGAATTTATGCATTGGCGCAGCCGGAAGAGGTCGAACTAAAGGTGTGCTTTGCCTCTATATGTTGTTTGTGATCCATCTCATACAAGTATCTCAGGTCAAAGTGCTCCATGCAGCAGTTCAGAAAAGCATCGAGATCACCAATACCACGACTTTCGTCCAACGATTTAAGTCCATGCTTTTTGACCACATCAATCGACGAGCGCTTAGTAAGTTTCCTTGGATTTTCTGCCCTTGATGTATCAACTTGATCGGCCTGTAGTTGTTGCTTGCGGCATGCAGGCTTTCCAGCAGCTCTGTGGGTTTAACACACTAATGTATTACTCCGCAACGCTTTTCAAGGAGATTGGCTTTGACCAGCCCACTGCCGTCGGCCTCATCATATCCGGAACCAACTTCGTCTTCACCCTTGTTGCCTTGAAATGGATCGACCGAATTGGGAGGCGAAAGATAATGGTTTGGAGTGCGCCTGGTATGATCTTTGGACTGACGCTTGCGAGCATTTCCTTCCACTGTGAGTTCGAATTGAAAGTATTGTCTGATAATGGAAATGATTTGTATGTAGACCTTACAAGGAAGACGGGTGGTAATCTCATTGACGGAACTCAGTACTCAACTGCCTGGTCCGCTATCGTTTTGGTTTCTATGATCGTCTTCGTTGCATCCTATGCCACTGGACTTGGGAATGTCCCATGGCAGCAAGGGGAACTCTTTGGTCTTGAAGGTTCGTTGAATTTGCTTCTACCTAGTCGAAGTCTGACAAAGAGGAAACACAGTACGCGGAATTGGTACCTCCCTCTCGACCGCTACAAATTGGGCTGGCAACCTCCTCATTGGTTCTACCTACCTTTCTCTCATGGCGAAGATCACTCCCGCTGGCGCATTCGGATTCTACGCAGGCCTCTGTCTGCTCGGATGGATATTTGTGCTCGCTTGTTTCCCGGAGACGGCAGGGCTTAGCCTGGAAGAAGTCAGGATGGTGTTTAGGAATGGATTTGGGATCCGTGAAAGCAAGAGGCTGGTGAAGGTAAAGAAGGAGATGAAAGAGAGGGAGAAGGCAAAAGAGCGGAATGATCAAGATCGAGGAGACCCGGGTACGACGCTGAAGAGAGGTGTCTAATATTAGAGAAATCTAACTAAAAGGATGTACCTGGCCGACTCTCCTGGAAGCAGGACATGATCATGTCAATCATGAGTTAAATATGATACATATCCTTAACGGAAATACAATACTTCCATCCCGACATCAACGCATGTGCATGTGTCCTTGGCGATGCATGTAAGTACTAAAAGGAATGAAGAAAAGGATATCGCCGGCGATGCCATATGATGTAAAAAAAAATTTCATTCGAAGGCCAACTACATACACAATGTAATTTTCGCAAATCTAAATTTTGGTCGCAGTCCAAAACGCAGCGTGATAAATATAACCTAACATGCCTTCTGAGTTGCTCGTGTAGGTTGTATCGATCGTCCTCTCATTCTACAGCGGATTGGTCACATTTAATTTCAAATCGTGAAGTGTACAAGGAACGCAAACATACAGATATTTCAAAGCCGATACTTCTTGCTAGAGCTTTCACTTCTTCGAGATCGAGTTCGACCGATGTATCGTTTGTATTGTTGTTCTCCCAATGCCACAACAACGGACCTGAAATCCAGCGCCGATATCACCATGAGCATTTGAATAGTAAGAATGCGACTCACCAAGGTTGACCCACACACCGCCAGGAGCGAGAATGCGGTGAATGACGCGCAGATAGTTGACTATATTCTTGGCCTTGAGATCACGATTTGGTTGAGTATCATATTTTCCAAGATAAAAAACGCGCATTGAGATACTGACAGTATCGATGAAGAAGCATGTTAGGATCGCATTCCACTCCCCGGCCTGTGGTTCATTTGGGTCTGTATCAACACCGTAGATCTCCTCAAAATCTCCTGTGAAAGACGAGTTCAAGAGAAGTGGGACCGAGATGAATGTAATCAAAGAATGGTCAGCGACAGATGAAAGGAAGTCCAGTAGATGGACATACCGGCAACAAGAGAGAAGTCAGATCCCGGTGGTAAATTGCTGGGAAGAACATCGGGGATTGAGATGGGCTGGAGCATGGCCTGTTGCGAGGAAACATTGGAGAAGCTGTGGACATATGGGTACAACGTGTACTTGTTGATCGAGTCGGTGCTGCCCGGTTCAAGAAAATAAATACGAGAAAATGGTAAGTTGCGCGTTCTTGCTCAGCGCGAACCCTGAAGACGGGCGGGCAGTGGAATGAAGACACGTACCGATTTAGTATGAGGAATGATGAGAGCAGCATGTAGTGCGAAAACTCATTTCCCTGGCATGCAAAACCTTGTTGGGTTCACCATTAGACATAGTCTTTGCTCGTGATATCGACGGAGAAACCTACCCATACTCGCAACATCATACGCCAAGCGGCCTAGCCCTGATCCAGGTACTAGAACCCGCAAGCTACCTCTGTCGATCGCATCGTCAGTAAAATGACTAAGAAACATGATTTTCCGTACAAACGAACCTTTGTTCAAGTGGGACGTCTGAAAAATGTTTGACCAAGGCATCTTTCATAGGCTGATAGCAGGCCTCGCGTTCTTCCCGGCCCTGTTTTAGGCTTAGTTAAGCCGCTAGGGTGGATGTTAACGTAGAAGTAGCACACTTGTTCGCTCCAGTCTCGTGCAAACTGCTTAAGCGTGCTTCTGAGTTTATCCATGTCGAAATCAGTGGGTCTATATTTTTGGTGTCTGTCATGCGAATGCCCGTGTTCATGAGGGGAATGGCTGTGAGAATGAGAGTGGGAGTGGGAATGGGTGAGTGAATGTGAAGTCCCTGCATGTGTTGCTACTTTACCCTTGAGACGGAGAAACAGTTCCGACATAGAGACCGAGTCTTACCTGGTTCGCATCCTGCTTCTCCTTCATTTGCACCCTTCACACCCTCGTCTGTTCCTTCCGCGTCAGCATCCACCTCATGGCCAAATATCTCAGGATTGGCCACTATTAGGGCAAGAAATTCTGCATTTGCTCGAATCGCGTCGTCCACTTGGTCAAGTTTTTTCTTGTACCCGATTGCTTCCAAGACTTGTTGATCTGCCGAAGGCAGGCAATAAATATCCTTGCGACGTCGATTGTTAGCTGCCAACTGTAATTTATCTCCATTGATTGGGGGGTTGATAATGGAAGACCATGGGGGCACTGGCGTACCGAATACTGCGCGTAATTGCGGAACGTGGTTATAACGTTTGAGAAGTGGATTTCTTCTAGAGACGATTCAATTTTCATAACAGAAAAATAACTTTTCAAAATTATACCTTCCTCCACATCGGAAAGTTGGTTCGACGGCATCTTGAATGACGATCAGGAGTAGAAATGCATATGCAAAGATAATCAGTCGGGGAAAGATCTGATCATTCAATGGTGCAGATTAGATGAGATACTGAATAGATCAAATCGGGAATTGCTTATATTTACCAAAAGCTTTGTCGTTCATCTTGTTGACGTATTGAAGTTCGACTTCTATCATGGCGAGTACTGATGTTTGTCTATCCAATTTATACCAGCTCAATTCTGAAAAATACAGGCCCGTAATGAAGAGAAAGCACAGTCTATGCTGTATCGTTTTCGCGAGGCGCAAGCCGCTGAGCTCGGTGTTGGGACACAGGCAGACCGGCGGCCCAAAATGGCCAGTGCCTGCAAGAGTTTGACGGAGTGTGAGAAGTGGAGAGGTGAAATCTTGCGCGAGATTAGTAGGAAAGTCTCGAAAATCCAAGATGGTGTGTGTACTGTTAGTTAGGAAGATACTATAATGACGACGCCTCTCATAGCTGGTTCGTCAGACTATGAAGTTCGAGATCTGAACGACGAGATCAACAAGCTTATTCGCGAAAAACGTCACTGGGATAATCAGATTGTGGCCCTTGGAGGTGCAAATTATCGACGGAACGTGGCAATGTTGGATGACGACGGCAAAGAAGTTCCTGGGACTAAGGGTTACAAGTTCGTCTACTATGTTCGTCCATCACTATCTAACTACTGAGTAACGCCGAATTAGGTACTTTGGACGGGCAAAAGATATTCCCGGCGTCCGTGAGCTCTTCCAGAGTCGGATGAAGGAAGAAGAGGAAGAAAATCAGGCACTGGCGTTTTATAAGAAGTTTATGGACCAGGGTCCGCCCTACTACGGTGACCTTGACGAGAACGATGGAACCCTTTTACGTTATGAGCGTGCAGCTGAAGAAGAGGGTGTGTACGAGGCTCCGACCCATGTCAGTTTCTTGACCTTTACATTTGTGACCGCAGACTGGAGAGAGGCGTACTCTAATCTCCGAGGAAGCTTGGGTTTCTCTACAGAATGACCCAATACTGAGGATGCAGAGACCTTATAATTCAACACCATCATCTCGACTTGACGTACGGGGCTTGTCGACAAAACACAAAACAGCGGATGGTGGGGATGACGTTGATATGGCTCCGCCGGACGAAGACCCAAAACAACCAAAAAACCCCGAGTCAAATCCTCCGGCAGTCATAGACGCTGCAGCATGATATATTCCTTTCCTTGTCACCGAGAACCTACTCTCTCCTAAAATGCCGACACGACAGGAGACGGAAACGGTGTTGCTTGGCTTAAGGAAGAAGGCGCTAATGGAAGAGTATTTTGGCGAAGAGGCGACTTGATTCTCCGGGACTTAATTCTTCAAACCTGCGTTAATGCGTCAACATCCGTAACTCGGGAGCTGATGATATCTTCCTTGGTCTTGTATGAGGGGAATGAGGAATTAGTGAGGCGGTGTTACGCTGTGTACTTGTTCTACTGTGGATATAATCTAGGTGTGTGGATACCTTGAGCAGCCGCAAAGAAAATTCCTGATGGAAGACACGTTTTTTCGATAGTAGTAACTTCCTCAACCCATACTCGTTCGGCAAGTGTCGTCTAAGCTCAACGCTCACCATGTGCAACTATCACTCTGCCTGATGTGCCATTGTCAACCTGTCGGCTCAGTCAAACAATAAAGGCAGCCTTACTGGATAACTCGACATCGGAACGGACGTGATCGTCAACATCCACGTCGTACTTTCCTCCTACGAATGATTTGGGGATGTTAATTATCTGAGAGGTGACTGCTCGTAGCGACTTTGCTCTTGATAAGCATGAAGGTCTTCATAAGATACACTCTAAATGCAACGCCACACATTTATATACTTTGTCATTCCACAATCCACAGGTTGACGTGATTCGGACTGGTGAGATGAATGAACACAGTTAAAGGGGCAATGAACAGTATACCTCTCATCTCGAGGTACACCGTCCCTGTTCCAGGCAGCCAATGTTTTTGTGTGTTGCGATGCTTGACAGCTTTTACTTCTGCCTTACTGGATTACTCTCTAGTTGCGTCATTTTCTCTTCTGATTTGATGGCGTTCACAATTTCTCGCATCAGCTGTCGAAAATCCTTCAATGGTTCAACCAGAAGCTCGCTTGTTTGGGGTGCTAGCTGTATCTGATCTCTCGAGCCTTACTTTATTGGCAGGGATTATTTGTGCATCGGATCACCCTTGGCACACAGGTGGCTACTAGCCTCGAATGTCTCCCAACTCGCAACTATGAATCGTAAATTGGACTGAAATGATCTCATCATTTTTTCTTTTGACTCAGGGAACTTTCCTCCGCGATCGTGTCCCATGCGTAATCGCTCAGCCAGCACTCTCATCATAGCAGCAGATATCAACTCAAGGATAAAACATCTCAGCCACGTTTCGCCTGGTAATCGTTAAGACCTTCAAACAAGTTGACAACGAATTCAGCCTGATACGGGCGTCTGCATGTTGAATGCATGTTTGAGTAAGTCCGCGAATACGGTGGAAGATCAGTTCCCGATAAAAAGAGCTGCCAGTGAGGGCTTCATGTATGATTCACATCAACTTCAAGTCATCATCACTGAGATTCTGACATGACTCCAGCGCCATTGAGACTGACAAACGAGCTGCATAATTTCCTTAACTATGCAGGAGATACAATTTTTCTTTATCACTATTTCTTTTGCCAAGAGTGAAAGGTACTGATTGTATGGACTGAACACAAACAGTTACGTATCATGAGGTGGCTGAGGAGCGGACCCGTACTACACGCAGAGCTAATCGTACGGAGTCCGCGCGGAAGGGATCATCAGAGCTTTTCCCGAGGACAACAGGGACATATCTGACATAACCTCGACATCGATTTGACGCCCGTGGAATCCCTAAACGTTCGTTTCCGGATGCGAAAACTCTCCTGGTACCACGGACCATTCAGGACGGTTTCCAAACGCCTGGTAGCAAAAATATCGAAATTCCATGTTCGTCAAGGAACGGTGCTATATGCAACATTCACACTCCGTCTATAGACATCTGAAACTACAATTTAGCTCACGTCAATTCAAAATGAAAACGGATCTTGCTTCTGAAAAATCTTGCTCACCTTTCAGACGATTGTATAAACGTATCACACGCCATTGCTATCGACAAAAAGTGGAGCTGAACCGTCAACTATGTCGCATCTCAAACATGGGAGAAAAATTCGCTTAAAAAGGTACTATTTGAAGTGTAAGTCCCGGAATGAATGATTCGGCAAGTAGCAGAAACGCAGACGGAGACGAAGTCACAGATTGATTAAGGTTGACTATCCATCCACGCTTTACAGCACAAAGCTTGAGCACTACAGTATAGCGTACAATAATAAGGTTGATCACTCAAGTCTGGTCAGATCAATTTTCGAGCTCCAAAGGAAATTGAATTTTGCGCGGTAAATTCATAGTTGCGATCAACCGCCACCGACAGTCGAACGCTAATCCCCAACGAGATTCTTCTAGCGGGTCCCGTCGATCGATACTTCCGTGAGTGCAGGTACACGATTTATACGATATGTCCTAGATATCGTCATGTCCAAACTCAGATTGACCATAGTCGAAGTGGCCCGATGCCCTCGCAGTATGATTTCTCTTTCCGGCTCACAGAAGTTCACTAGAAGAGACAAAGGAACAAGAGAGGTAATTCCAGTGGAGTCCTCATTACCTTTGGTGCACACTATAGATACATATCTATGGTGGATCGCAAGAGTCACAGGTTAATAGCGTTCAAGTAAGGTTCCGTCCAATCCTTTTCTATTAGAACACAAATGACGTTTCTGGTGCAGTGGACCGGCGGCAACTTTCTTAAGCAACAAGAATCCGTAAGAACTCCGAGCCAAATATAGATGTTTCGATGGTTTTTTTAAAATGTGCCAGTTACCCTGCCAGATTCAAGTCCGTATCAATTTTATAACATGAAGTAGGTACCCACGCCACGCGTTGTTCTCCAGCAATATACGCTTGAATTACACTGATCCCATCAGGCACGACCTATCAGGCACGACGATTGAACCGCGATCTGACCATTTACGAATGACTGGTTCGTCAGCACAGCTTTCCGCTTGGTGTTTTGACTCTCAACTATAAAAGCTTCATATCATGAAGCGACGATAAACTAACCATCCTCCGTTGACTAGATTCTTCCTCCCTGTATTTTCCTTCATCATGGGCCGCAGTGACGAAACGATACTATTAATTGCTCATCGAAACTCTCCAAAATACGTTATTAGGTTTCCTCTTGACCTGGCACCCTCTCACGTTCGTCCGTATCTTGAACTTATAAGGCTGGAGAAGGTTTGGCATGAATGATAATAGTGAGCAATGTGACTCACCCATCCCAGCCCACAGGAACTGTCCTTATGTTCTGGCCGTTTGGTGCGCTATCCGAAAGCTCCCAAATACTGTTCTGCTCATAGCCAAGCCTTGTAGCATGGGGTTTGACAATGGCCGCGTTCGCCACCGGTCTTCCACTACAGCTTTATGGGAGCCATCTCATCGAATGTTTTATCAGTGCTTTTCTCCTGCGCAGCTCAGCTTGTACTGTCAACGACATCTTTGATCGAGAGATAGATGCTGGTGTTGGTTAGTCTATCTACGAGCTGCAATCAACAAATCTTATCTAATGATCACCAGAGCGTACAAGGGGTCGTCCGCTGGCCAGCGGTCGTATTTCAGTTTTCGCGGCCACAGTTTATCTCTTCGTACAATATATTATGGGCATATCTTTCTTCTACGTGACTGTTAATGATCATGCGTTCGTGAACTTCTAGAAGTCCTTTCCCTTTTTGCTTATTCTTTTTCCAGTCTGTGGGTTGGCCTATTTCAGCTACTTCCGCTGTAGGTATCCTCTCTGATGATCGTCAATCCTATGTCAATTTCGCACTCCATGCTAATGTTCGTGCACAGATTTGCAATCTATCCGCTCTTGAAGAGGTTCACCCACTGGCCGCAAGCTTGGCTCGGATTTGCTATGAATTTTGGTTTCGTCACCGCATGGGTTTCCCTTACTGGACGGCTCGACGTCAAGCTTATTTCTATCGCGATGACCGGGTGTTGGTTGTAAGTTTGTTTTTAGCTATACTGAATATGAATTCATTCTTGTTTCCACATAGCTGGACTATGCTTTATGGTATATATTGCTTGTCGCTACTGGCTTCCATCGAATTTGACTTCATGCAGACACAATTTATGCTTGCCAAGATATTCAAGATGACATCAAGATGGGCGTTCGATCTACAGCCATCCTGTTTGGATCCTGGATCCGACCCTTACTTGTTCTGTGCGGAGTCGGCTTTGTCACTATGCTCGGTCTTGCTGGATATATTAATGGACAAGGCCCGTATTACTTTGTTTTGTCAGTCGGTGGTACTACTGCTCACCTGGTGTGGCAATACAAGCTTGTTGATCTTGATGTACCCGCTAGTTGTTGGCGTAAGTGTTCCTATAGTTCGGTGACATCTTGAACTAACAATGGTGCAGAAAACTTTAAAAATAATGGTCATCTGGGATGGATTATATGGTGCGGCCTGATGGTTGATTATCTGTCGTCAATTGGTTTCTTCCAATATGTCAGGTCATGAATTGCATTTCAGATTTGCTCTTCAGATGTGATATTACACGATAGAAATAATCTTCCGAAGTAGGACAACAGTGACCATCATTCCTTTGTAGATTTATTACCATTGCCATACTTTACCTATCAAGTAATCTTAGTGTAACATGACAACTTTCTCACAAATCGGTTACCGTTACCATGAAAGTCGGAATTCTGGATACAATTCCTTCGCAATTTCCTGCAAGGTCTTATACAACAGCTGTCTCGAAAATTGAAATCAAGATTTCTTTCCATCCTCGCTCTGTCTGTTTCAGATGTCGATATGAATGATAACAGAATAACCCGTATGCTTCTGAGTAGTACAACCACTCGTGTAAGTGATACTTTTATTGGCCTGAACCTGGGATTATTCGCGCACCTGGTGCTCTCAACCCCGCTCAATGTACTTTCTATAAGTCACCTTAGTTCAAGGGCACTTGGCACAGTTGGTAGCGCGCACGCTTCGCATTGGTAAATAGTTTGATTGCGTGAGGTCGTGGGTTCAATTCCCACAGTGTCCATCACATGTTTTCTTTTTTTGTTGGAAAATCTTTGCGAAACTGTATATTTTAGTCTCTTTTCTCAGTCTTTGGCCTTAATGCCACATCAGCGTTGTATTACTTGTCTAGCTATGCTGACAGATCCTAGTGTTCAGAATGGCCGACAAGTTATGTTTCTCCGTCAGATTCTTACAATATATATATGTAAGGGGACAAGAAGTTCTGACGACGCATTCTCACGACGCATCTTATGACATGTTCGGGAGTAAGACGATAATTGAAGATATTCTATGTGTGCAACAATCTCCCGGTCACCGTCCTATCGCACCTCTTCGTTAGCACGTAGAAACCGATAGAAATTAGGTCAAAAGGATGCATGAACGAAACGAGGAGTTATTTTTACGTGAAGCTGCCAACTATCAAATGAAAAGAAGGTTAGAAATCACTTTACTGAACGTGAATGGAAATGACTCACGAGTCAAAAAAACATGCCCCTTCGCGCATTATAATCCCGAAATCAGGCCCTGAGGATGATAAATGAGGTCGTGGGTACATCGCGCTGGCTTTGGCACTTCTGACTGGTCCTATTTAAGGAAATCGAGAGGGGTTTTTAGGAAGATTGCAGGCTTAAAAGGCGTGAAACAAGTACACTCGGGAGGTTGAACATGAAGACTAATGATATATACGGATACCACCATATAGTGTTTTGTGGATCGCTCCACGGGGATGCTAAAACCACTCCAAGCTCTTCGATCATATTTTTCCCGAGATACCTGGAAAAGACATCGAGGGACGTGGATCTGAATCTGCATCTATAGCACCAGTATGAGGTGTGCAGAGAGTGAGATCAGATTCTATCCAAAGCAAATCCTAAGAGCCCCTATCTACGGTATGTGATACTATCGTAAACACTGACATGCTGCGCCACATGACCTGCCAGCGATCAGTTCGGCAGGAAAAGGGTGACAGGCTTCCTACTTTTCCACAGAATCCACTTTTGTACAGCTTCCACTTTTGTTTCGCTTCGCAGTGGTGGGTCAGTTTGCCGTAAACGGTCGGAATCATCAATTTATTCAAGGTGTGAGTGAGGTCGTTCACGGGGGTGGGGAGAAGTTGGACCTGATGATTGAAGATCAAAATAACGGTTAAGAACCGATCATCACGGTCAATGAAGGTGATACCATGTCGAACAAAGTCCGTAGACACGGCAGATTGGAATCGGTTGATTGGTGCTTTTCTTCCTTGGAGAACTGCGGCTAATGGTTACGAGATCTGATGTCCAAATGTGAAGAGCGCCGGGTGGTAAGCCTGGAGTATGTAAGCGGAGGATGAAGTCAAAAGCTCTTGGATCCGTCCGAAACATAATCTGTAGCATTTGTATTTCATGAGCAAGTGTACAGAGGTATACCTCGTTCCAGACGAAGTATTCAGGCCAAATATCTTTGGTTTCATGGCACCAGTTCCCACACCGAGATCCCCGCACGAGTTTGCAAGAAGAGTACAGCGCGGAAGCCGCTGGCATTTTCACTGGATAACCGCAAAGTAAGCAGGTCATCGATCGATTGGCAAAGATGGTGAAGGTCATCCATGAGTACAGAGTATGCAAGAGGAAACGTGAGGTGCTCTTTCTAGTAAGAAGGCTGTGAGGACATCGAGCGGAAGCAAATAGATCAAATTAACATCATAACCTCTGCTGGGACGCTGGGTGTCTAAGGTGGAAACAGCGAGACAGTAGAGGCTGAATGCCGAATGTTGGTTGAGTTTAGTTGAAGTTTAGTTTCGGGTATTGAGCTGGAAAGTCAGTGATCTCATCAATTTTCCAACATCTGCCAAGTCCGAAGTAAGTCCTTGTATATAAAAGTACAGCAGGTCGAGGTAGATCGTATCAAGATCAAGAAACCATGAATGGAGGCAATATCAGAAATTCAGGACGCAGGTATCATGGCCGTATCTCTCGCTCAGCTCTGAATGGTCGCCGTACCACGACACAACATTTGTAGCATGATTGCCCGATGCAGCCACGCCGTATGCGAGCGTTCAAAATGTTCAGTCATGGAAAAGTAGAAGTAAAGCGAAGAGTAGCATTTGTTGAAATAGATTGGAACTCAGCTTGTATCAGAAGAATATCACGATCAAATCATTCTCGTAAGAAAAGTCAATCCAGCTCTATACTCGAGCTCAAGAAAACGGGGTATATACCTCGATACCTCATCTACCTCCCCGCCAAGGATATCTACGTCCGCGTCCGCGTCCTCGTCCTCGTAATCCTCGCTTTTACCACCTCTTTTACCACCTCTTTCACTTCCACCCCCGCCTGGACCTCATCGTCTTCCTGCGCCAACACATCCTTCTTCCCCCTTCCCTTCCTCGAGACCCTCACCTTTACATCCTCTTCGACGCCGTTTTCGTTCTCCTTATTAACCTCCTGTGCTGTTACAGGCGGCGCACTAGCGGGAGTCTTCCTCGTCCTCGCACCAACACCGAACGTCCGAGACTTCGCAGTTGTAGTTGTCGCGTTGGTGGTGATGGTAGTGGTGGTGGAAGCATTCGAACTTTCTCCACTCACACTCCCACCATCATCATCCTCCTTCTTAATCGTTCCCGTCCTCTTCCGTCCCTTCGCCGTACCCTTCCTCTCATCCTCCCCATCGTTCTCCATCATTCTCGTAGTCTTTGATGTAGGTTTCGACGATGAAACAACCGACCCAGCGCGGAGCGTACGTCCTCTCTTCACAGGCTCCTCATTATCTACAACCGGCGCGGGAGCTGATGCAGGCGTCCTCCTTACCCCGCGCCTCGACGCCTCCGTCTCCTTAACCGCATCTGTCGCAGCAGTCGTAACGCCCAGTCTCCTTCCCCTCTTCGGCGCCTCCTTATCCTCAGGCTCGACCTTTGGTTTCCTTCCACGTCTCGTCGGCGCAGATTCTTCTTGAGCCGTGTTAGAAATTGACGTGGAAGGAGCGGGAGTAGTGGATGGAGTCATAGTCGTAATTGCCTTTCGCCCACGCTTCATAGGGGCTTCCTGGGGCTGCGATGTCTCTTCATCAGTACCAGCCGTAACAACAGCTTTCCTACCCCGCGCCTTTACCTCTTCACCCGATTCCTTAATCCCAGATCCAGGAGCAGGAGAGACTCTCGTCCGCCTACTTGGCGCAGGTGCCCTAAGGGCCGACTTTGATCTTGAATACAATTTCGAAGGCGGTTTCTCCTGTTTCTATGTCAGATTGCAAAAGGTAAGGGGGAGAACAAACGTACAGCTCGAGCAGATTCCTCTGGCTCTATAATGGCAGTTTCTGGCGTTAATTCAATCTTAGGTTCCCCGGCCTCCATGATCACACCATCCTTATCTTTATCTTCCGGCACACGAACGGGCGCAGGCGATTTAGCCTTCGACCTTGAGCGCGGGTTCTATATCGAAAAGTTCTTACAGAGACATTCTTACATCCAAGGGAACAAAAACTGTTACGTTACCTTAAGCGCGGGTTCTGTAGACATATCCTCCGGTTCTTGAACATGAAGGGGAGCAGGTGATTTCGCTTTCGACTTTGAACGCGGTTTCTACATCAAAACTCTCAGCTAAACTTCCTTGCGTGGAAAGAAAGACTATACCTCCTGCGTACCCTCCCCTTCATGAACACGAATGGAAGCAGGCGATCTCGTTCTCGACCTCAAACCTGGCTTCTAGGGGGACATCAAAATTCTCAGTGAACCATTCTCACATCTAGGAAAGCCAACTCTACCTCACGCGTGGGCTCCGTAGATACAACCTCGGACTCGTTCCGAACGACAGGTGTAGGCGACCCCAAACGTAGTTTCTATTTATCAAATAAGTAAGTTCATCTCTCATATCTGAAAGACCCGTACCTCATGCACGAGATTCTTGTCCTTAGAGACTTCATTAGCAGCCAAATCTTCCCGAACAGGCGTAGACGTCGGCGCCTGCGCTCCTTCGTTCTCTTTCTCTTCTAGGCTCAGTACCTATGTCCAAAAACCCGTTCAGGAAATATATACCTCACCAAAACAATGCTCCCACTTACTTCCTCATCGTTATTCACCTCCACCTCTTTCTGCACATCATCCTCTCTCGGCTCCATCCTCAAAAGCGAAAAAACCTCACCCTTCTTCACAGGACTCCTTCCCCGCCCAGGCGTAAACGGAGGACGTATAGGCGTTGCCAGCACCTGTGGTAGGGGATGTTGAGGCACCTCACTCCGCCTTTTCTTCATCCCCTCTACCGTCTCCTTCATCCTCTCCAATAACCTCCGCGTATCCTCCTCTTCATCTTCTTTTTCAAATGTAGAGAGTGTGGGCAGTGTAGGTCGTGTCGAAGCTTTGGTTGGGGATACCTGCTTGGCATGAATACTTGTACTAGATGAGGGAGGTTTCATAGGTGAGAACCCGGGTACAAATCCAGGTCCACTTGGCTCGCGCAAGGCGCTGCGGCGGCGTTCTTGGATTGCCTATGTAGGGTGTGTTAGTATCCAAGTTGCATTCAAAGGGAAAATAAAAGCTGGGCATGAAACGCGAGATTCAAGGAACGGATAACAGTAAACATGAGAAAAAACACAGAAAGAAACGCACCTTCCGCTCCTCCTCCCCAACCAGAACTTTCCTCGCACTCGCACTCACCCCCGGCCTCACAGGCGACGCCGACACACCCCTCGTCAAACCTCCACGTCCAGCAACAGGCTCCATAGGCGGCAAAACAATATCCCTAACTCTCCACACCTGAGGCTCTACCAAGACTCTCCGCGCCTCTCCGCCCCCAAGCGAAAGCCTCCCTTGCCCTACCCCTCCTCCCATCCGGTCTTGTTCGTTTGCACGCTGAATCGTCGGATCAGACACTGATGTCCCGATTCGTGGTTGGGGCGTCATGAATGCTCCTAAGGCGCGGTTGTGGGGGGGACGAAGGGGCGTACGGGGTGCTAAGAGGGGAGCGGGGTGTTCATTTTCATTCTCCTCTTCTGCGTCGTCGTCGTCGTCCGCGTTCGTCGGTGAGGTAGAGGGGGAAGGGGGAGGTAAAGGGGCGGATGTCTAGAAAAATGTGAGTATATGTTCTTGGAAAGTACGTAGGGGAAGAAACGAACCTCGTTTTCGTTTTCGTTCTCTTCTTCGTCTTCGCTGTCCTCCTCGTCCTTGGTAGGACTCAAATTTCGGAACGGCCAAAGTCGCTCGAAACTCTTGCGCCACGTCAACTTCTGTTTCGGCTCCTGCTTCGTTGGTTCCTCCTTATTCTGCTCGTCGTCGCTACATCCAGCAAGGGGCTCCTCGATGTCAACATCCATATCCACATCCATGGGGGTGTCCTCATATTCGTACTCGTATTCTTGTTTCTTTCCATCTTCTTCGTGATCGAGACCTGCCACAACATCCAACACCTCCATTTCTTCTATTTCCTCTTCCTCCCTGTCCCTCTCCGCTTTGAGCACCGCCCTCTGGGCGCTCCGTATCAATACAGCACGGTGGAGACTCTGTGAACGTCTGCGAACGGGCGTTTTGGGGGGCTCTTGCTGGACAGTTCTCGGTTGAGGTGCGTGTAGGTACGTTTGCTGCGGGTGGGAAGCATAGGGAGAGTCAGATGGAGAAATAGGACGATCGATGTCCTCGAGTATGACGAGATCTTTTTCGTCCTCTACAACGCGTGGGTGGTTCCCGTCGACCAAGATGATGCTGTCTTCTTCGTCCTCGTCGTCCTCGTCAACGGTCAGAGATGCAGACGTGGAAGGTTTCATGGGTGAGTTGTATGCGTATCTGGAGGATGCTTGAGCGAAGACGGTACGGAGCGGGGTGGTGCCCCGGTTTCGTGCCTTGAAAGTGTTTTTAAGCGGACTCTTGAGTATACGGAGATTTTCTCGTGGATCAGGGGATGGACGAGGGGAGAATACTTGTGTACTTGTGATGAGTGAGAGACGAGGCATGCGAGTCGCTGCGGCGCTAGTTAATTAGCCCTGTAGAATTAAACAGATCATCACTCACGGAGTGGTGAAGCGTACAACGCTGCTCTCATCTCTTTCGGGGGATACGCGAAACGAAACCTCTTCCCTCTAATCTCAAACTCGGATCCGTTTATCAACGGTACAATTTCTCCTCCCTTGACGAAACACCCATCAACCATTGCTCCATTCTCTCCAAGAACAGACATGAACGCCTTCCTATCTTCATTGAAAATAATCCTACAGTGCACAACTGCAATTTCTGAGTAGTATAGTCGAACGCCGCAGCTCGGATCGCGTCCAAATGTAAGTTCTGGAGTGTCGATCCCAAATGCAGTGAGAGGAGCGCTAGAGTCTTGACGTTTCATGAGAGAGATTGTGCCGTAGCGACCAATTTGGGTGGACGGCGGCGAGGAAGTCATGGCTGGCGTGGTTCGAGTTGGTCAGAATAAAAACATCCATCACGAGTCGCGACTTCGTTGATCCTATCACGTGATTACACACCGTGGGTCTGAAAAACTACTTTCTGGCCACGACAATGACCATTGTAAATGGTCTTTCTGCAGGGCATACTTACTAGCTGTAAATGTATGATGAAAGTCACTGAACTCATGTCTTCCCCTGGAAAACTACTTTATGGCCACGACAATGACGTGTTCTGATGAGCGACTACAAGCTCGCTTTTCAAATCCTGTATTGCGCTTTGACTTGTGTCGCTTCCTCGTTCGCTCGTATGGTTTTCCTTGTAAGGTGGTTCTCAACTCTTTGCACTGAACGTAACCTCCTTCGATTCAAATCTATCCAATTTTCATTAAAGATCATATCGTCTTTATTGACAGCGCCATTTCCGCGTTCCTGTTACCGGCGTACATTAATCCCAACTGCGAGCTGATACTGTCTAAGCTGAACAAGCGATAGTCTCACGTATCACAAATTATCCCTCGCTGTGTGAGATAAATTGACTGTGCTCGTCAACTGGATTACGATAATCTGTAGACATTTCCGTCGCTTTCACGGCACAATGAGCCTAAGGGATCATCCAATGCCTAGCCTCAGACGAACCTATCAATCAAGAATATGTTGGCCGTCACCAATGCAATATCTCATGATCGTCGCAATCTTGCAATCCGAAAAAAATTTCCTTCTAGGCTATGATACCGATACTGAACCATTCCAGTAACAACTCGATACGCGCTGAAAACTGTGCCGTGCAATCGTCTCTGCATCGACTATGTGAAAATATACATGCTATCAAAAGGCTCATGTGCTTACCGTAGCTTGGTTTCTAATACCCCTATCAACATCCGGGAGATGAACCCGAAGGGCACAATAAACCTAAGGGATCGTTCAATGCTTAGCCTAAGAATGATCTATCAAAATTAAGAATATGTTGGCCATAACCAATACACTATCTCATGATGGTCGCAATCTTGTAAGATGATCAAAAAGATTATTTCATGTTACTGATCCTTTTTCTCCAATGATAACCCGAGTTTAAAATTCTGTGTAATCGTCTTTGCATCGACTGTGTGAGAATATACATGGCATCAAAGACTCATGTACTTAACGTAGTCTGGCCTCCGATATATCAGCATTCGCTAGGTGACATTCGAACGGCACAATAAGCCTAAG
This sequence comes from Termitomyces sp. 'cryptogamus', assembly GCA_020091625.1. Classification (NCBI taxonomy): domain Eukaryota; kingdom Fungi; phylum Basidiomycota; class Agaricomycetes; order Agaricales; family Lyophyllaceae; genus Termitomyces; species Termitomyces sp. 'cryptogamus'. Next base: position 1,982,113 of record JAGYZC010000013.1, on the reverse strand, counting down.
GGATCATCGAATGCTTAGCTTGAGACGATCTATCAATTAAGAATATGTTGGCCGTAGGTAATGTAGTATCTCAGTATCTCATGGCCGTCGCAATCTGGCAATATGATCAAAAAGAAAATTACTTCGAGGGTACTGATACCGAGAGCGTATCATCCAGTGACACCACCGAACGGCACAATAAGCCTAGAAGGTCGTCCAATGCCTGGCCTAGACCGAATCTATCGATTAAGACTATGTTGGCCGTCACCAGTGCAATATCTCATGATTGTCGCAATCTTGCAATATGATTATGATCAAAAAAAATTACCTCTAGGCTTCATCAGTGACGACCCGGTACGTGCTGAAATACATATAAGCCAGACGTCTCAAATTCGAACTGTCAAGGTCCTGTGCTCCTAAGCCATTTCAACTGTTGCATCGTGTCTTCTACCACCCAACTACCACCTTTTACGAAGCTACACTACTATGTCGCAAGGGGCTTGCAAGTCGGCTATGCAGGGTATTGAGAATATCAAGGCCGCTGTGAAGCTGCTCTTGGCTGGCGTGGACTATAAGCATCTTGATTCTAACAAGGAGCGTCAAGAATCTTTAGTCAGTGCTCTGCGGTCCCACTTCTCGTCGTATGGGTCCGATGCTGCATGGTTCGAGACCGCATGCTCACAAGCTGCCATGCTGGCAGAGGTATGGTGCCATCACTATAGTTTCAGTGCTTTCATATCTCACTGCCTACAGCTTGGCTATAAGCATCTGTCATATGACGAGCAGTTGCTGATAGCTCAGATCTCATGGTATGTTTCTCTGTAACTTAACTTTGCGGATGTCGTTCAGTCCTTCTTCCTTTAGGCTCGTACTCTGCATGGAAGATCTTTGTCACAAGTTTCCATCATCAATGGAAAGGCTTCAACTCTCGATTCTCTCCTCAGAGGCTGTGGAACAAGACGCGCTGAATAAATTGCGCACTACACTTTGCGGCGTGTACTTGTTGTGGGACTCCATCTCTGCCAATTGCATCGCCTCCTCAATGATGGAGTACGTCAATGGATGCTTATTAGAACTCCAGGCTATACCCAAGATGAAGTTATCTGCGAGCGCGCAGAGCTGGCCGGATTTCATCCGTGGCAAGACCGGTGCCGCTGCAGCATTTTCATTCATGATTTTCCCGAAGAATACATCTTACGACATCGCCGATTTTATCCAAGTGATCCCGGATATCATGATATATATCAACTTGGGAAATGATGTCTTATCGTGCGCTACTTTTCTCTTCTTTCACGTATAATTGAGTAACTTTCTGAATGTCATAGATTTTACAAGGAGACTTTGGCAAATGAAACTGACAATTACATACACTGCAGGGCGCTGGTCGATGGGAAATCAGTCGATGACACTCTCAGTGACATTTCCCATGATGCCATAGCTGCTTATTCCCGAGTATCTACAGTCCTTCGATCCAAATCTCCATCCGCGTATGAGTCATGGAAGACATTTGCGAATGGATACATGTGAGCATTGCCTCATTTTTCCTGAATACCTATAGGCTCATATTCTTTTGAGATCGTGGCATCTCGATGCACCGAGATATCGCCTTAAGGAGCTCGAGATTTAAATTCGAATTGCTGGTTGTTCGATCGTCCCCTTTGGGGCGAGTCTTCAGCCATGTAGATCGTTCTTCTCTGGTCAAAGCACATGTACTATCATACAAGAATATCTGAATATAACCTTTCAGTGGTAGAGAAAGCATAATGATGCTCGAACACCTGATATTCTCGGTGCTTTCAGTTAAACGGATACTACTGAAGGCCTTGGGACAGTCGTATCAATGCTCAATCTTTGACAAAGGAATATCCGACCTCATTGCGTCCCCTTAGCGAATGTGCTCTTGGTTTTCGCACCGAACCACTGAGACCTGTCCGCGATTCAATAATTCCGGCATCAACTTCATGAGTACATCTTGGAGAAAGATTCTCTGCAGGCCATCGAATTCCAGGACGACTTTCATGTTAGGCGCACTTTGATTGATTAAAACGTGCTCCAACGCTCTAAAGTCAAAATCAAGGGTGTCAACATAGCATGACTCGTAGCAGAGGCGGATTTCTTCAAGTTGGCATAACGAAGAAGCGGAGCCGATAATCTCTTCTAACCACACTATTTCAACCGGATAAAAGCAAACATAGAATTGTAAGAGCTTGAGGTTCACATTCTGACTGAGAGAGATCGGAAACGGAATCTGGTCAAATTCTAAATGTCATTTCGATGAATAAGAATTCGAAATGAAACCGATTCTAGCTCCTACATACCTTGGTAAGGTTCGAAGTAAAGTCTGATGTGCAACCTAAGAGTAGAAAGAGTAGGTGCTGTAGCTCTGATGAGGTGGCCAATGGGAACCAACATGTCCTGCTCACGCACTTCCAACTCGAGTGTAGTGATATGTTGCACGGGAATGATGTCGGAGGTTAACGCCAGCAATAAGGGTGTAGTTGTATCTTCTACGAGCAGTCTGAGGTCCTGCAAGAATAGGGGCCGACGGGGGTGCTGAGAACGGCTGAACTGCTCAGTCTGAACTAGGTTTTTTACTCTAAGTTCCGCGACGTGAATTGCCTTGAGTCCGTGAAAGTTTTCGCTCGAAAACGAGATCAGATCGTCCAAACAATCTAAATAGATTCGGATCCAGCTCAGGGAGATGACTTCACGAAAGGACCCTAATAGAGCCCTTGTATCTTGTGAAATCATATTCCACGTCATCGAATCCAAGTTTAACTCGCGGACATGAGGCAAATGAGGAATGATGGCCTCCAATAGGGATGAAAGAGCATCATAATCCTCCAGAAAGAATCTGTTCGACTCACTCAAATACATGAAGCTATCGGGCCCAACAATGTAGAAGCGATGAATGGAAAGCCCAAGACGTGAGTGAGGTGCTTCAAGGAGCTCCAAAAACCGCCGGGGGTCGGCAGCTTGTTCCCCACGTCTGAGATAGATGTAGGCAGTGAAATTGGTAAACAGAAGTTTACGAGCACGTTTGAACCACTGGGACGATACGAGACTGCAAACGGCGAGCGACTGGCGGTTATCCTTCAGATCATCAATAATTCGATCCTGAAGTTCAAGGGGGAGTGAGTTTTGTTTCGGTTTCATTCCAGACCTCAAAACTCGTTCAGTATATCTAGTAGGATAAAATATAATATCCACTCACAATCGTGGGTAAAATTTACGAGATCAACGAACAGGGATTTTTGCAAGTTCTCAGATCTTATCGTCGTGATTCTACTAGTACGGATTGATCAATGCCAAGGCAAGTATTATCATTTTCGTCGGCAAACAACTCGGAACAAGATTACCGAGGATATGGTATGTACATGATGCGTGGGGGCACCTGACGGGACGGTAGATGCCAACCGTTAGCCAGCAAGAAGCTTGAAGTGTCCTGCCTTGCGTGTTCATGTGACAGGCATAATAAAAGTTGACGCCTCATCATTCTCGAATTTTCATTCTCAATTTTTTTTCAATTGCACGATGGAACTTGCTCCACAAATATTGTGATCCACGAGACATATAAATCAGGCGCCTCGAGGGGAGTTTTCTGCACTTGATCAATCAAATTGATGTCCTCCACTGCTAAAGCACTTCTGTCAGACTACAAGTCGGGAATACAGAGCCATGAGGATGCCGCCAAAGTTGCTATGAAGCTGCTTTTGGATGGCATAGACTATGATCCTCCTGACTCTGATAAGGAGCGCATTGGAACTCTTGCCAGCGCTCTACGCTCGGACTTCTGCATGGATGAATATGACCCTGCGTGGTTCGAAAATACATGTTACCTTTCTGCCATGGTAGCAGATGTGTGTAAATCACGGTATATTTTTTGTCTCCATATCCCATTACCCACAGAATTACTATCAACGCCACTCTTATGATGTGCAGCTACAAATAGCGCGGTTTGTCTGGTGTGTTGCTCCATGATTTAACATTGGGGATCATTCAGTTTTTTTCGGTAGGCTCACGATATGCATGGATGATTTGGGTCACAAGTTTCCAATGTCAATGGAGAAGCTTCAGTTTTCGATCCTCTCCTTAGAGAAGGCCGAAAGCACTGTATTGAACAAGTTACGTGCCAACCTTTGTGACATGTACCTGTTCTGGGATGCTATCTCTGCCAATTGCATTGCCTCCTCGACGATGGAATACATCAACGGTTGGTTGCTAGAACTCCAAACTCTTCCCAAGATAAAGATATCTATGAGTGCTGAAACCTGGCCGCATTTCCTCCGTAGAAAGACTGGAGCCCCTGCTGCATATGGATTCATGATCTTCCCACAGAATCCAGCTTATGAAGTGGCCGACTTCATCCAGGCAATGGAGGATATCATGGTATATATCAGTTTGGCCAATGACGTCTTATCGTGTGCTACCCTTTCCCTTTCCTCTCTGTACAATTGATCTGTTGTGTCCCACAGATTTTATAAGGAAGTTATGGAAAATGATACTATCAATTATATCCACAACAGGGCACTAGTCAGCGGACAATCAATCAATGATACTCTCATTGACGTTTCTCGTGATACTGTGGCTGCTTATTCTCGAGCGTGCAAAGTCCTTCAATCCCAATCTCCACCTGTGTACGAGTTATGGAAGACGTTTGCCCATGGATATATGTAAGTATCACGGTCACCTCTTGTTCCCTCTATCTTAACTCATGCATAAACCAATCAGTGCATGGCACATCAACGCACCAAGATATCGCCTCAGGGAACTTGCAATTTGATTTGTTTTCAGTACAACGAAATTGATATCATTCAGTTGTCCCTATGAATCTCAAGTTGTCCGACTCGAAATAATTTTCTTATGAATGATGATATGATCGTATTCCGTAAGTTCCGTAAGTACAATAACATATTTCTTTTTTATCCATACAAAACTTGCATAAAACACAGCATCTGAGACTTAGGTCTGTTTGAATGAGATGCTGCGTCTCATTCAAGCAGATGTTGCAACACCGATTACGAGTATTGCATTCCACCATCGACGGCCACCTAATCGCACTCAGTCAATGATGAAACACTTCTCAAGAAAGCGGAGACTTACACCTTGACCTATGTGCAATGCATACATCAACATAAGTAAAATATTGTCGGAAAACAGTGAACAGACCGTACCAGTTATGAGACGCGCATCTTTTGAAGCAAGGAAAGATACAACGTTCGCTACGTCTTCAACTGTGCCATTACGTCCAACGGCGCTTTGCGCACCGAACTGAGCAACAGAGGTTGGAAAGAGGTCATTAGTCGCTGGGTAATGGCTACTGTACCTTTGTGTAAACGTCGTCCAATAGCATCTTGGTACCATCTGCAATGTCTTGAACTGAAAGGATATCCGTTGAGTTTTTGGAATTTCTGGAAGCACAGCACTAACTAATGTCAGTCTGAATGATCCCTTGTTTTTAAAAGTAAGCTCGTATCAAAATTGACAAAGCAGAATTAACGTACCCGGGCAATACGCGTTCACAGTGATCCCATGACGGCCCCATTCAGTAGCTAGTCATGACTGCTGAGTTCTAGCAAAATTACACAAGCACTAAACGTACCAGCAGCTTGAGTGAGTCCACGAACTGCGAATTTGGTGGCACTATATGCCCCCAGACTAGCTTCTCCTACAAACTTCGGATCAGAGGCTGCATTAATGAGACTTGAAGGCAAATATTGCCTCGTCTTCCGGCCAGAGAAGACGCTCCGATAATCCTTCCACCTTGGCCTTGCTTGATCATCTGCAATGCTGCATACTTGTAACACAAGAAGACACCTCGTGCATTCACTGCGAAAAGTTTTTCCCATTCTTCGACCTCCGCTAGTCCGCATTGAGCTTTCTATCCTCGCAGAAACGAAGCGAATGTACAAACTTTCGGTGATGAGGTGTGCCCTGCATATGCCCGCGTTCGCCACCATCTAATTTCATGGCATTGAAATAACGCCTGACTGAATTCAGGATGTGATTGCTTACAACGTCCAGACGCCCGAGATCCTTTACCACGGTGGAGATCATGTTCTCTACGTTAGGGGGCATGGAAACGTCTCCTACTGCAATGGTGGAATTCCTCCCCTTCTCTGTTATCTGCGCTCTCAGTGATTCGAGACCTTTTCGAGCAGCAGGTATGTCATTTATGCCGACATCAAAGCCATCCTTTGCCAATCGTAATGCAATAGCACGGCCGATTCCCTTGGAAGCGCCTGTCACAAGAGCAACACCGAGGGATGACATGTCAGTCAAAGGGAGGGGGTGTGAAAAAGAGGTGTACGACTCTTATAGAACTTCAATGAGTGCCAGCAGGGAGATAGGGATCTCCAACCCCGACATTTCGGAATCACATAGAATGCTGTGGCAGAGAATCTTCGCTGTCTTCCATTCAACTAGGCTGTTTTGCTTGATCCTATTATGTCCTTATCTAAATTTGGAAGCCCTAAATCGTCAAGCCAACAACTAAATAAGAGGAATTTGGGGGCCTTATCATTATGAACAACGTGCGTATTTTCTATTGGAAAGCTAAACGCCGAGCTCCAACTTCTCGTTGGGCATCTCATTGACCACATTGGCTCTCGATCTATTGAACTTCATCGGGTACATCAATAGCATGACGTCCTGAAGGTTTTGATAACATGTTGATATCCGCGATGGGCCCGGCCCGGGGCTTGCTGAAGGAGTAATGACGTATAAAATTAGCAGAATATTATGGTTTCTCTACGAGGCGTCACATAGCGAGAGAAGTGAAAGGAGCTGATTTTATGACTTGGACTTGTCAGGAAGTAGGTGCAGGCCTGCAGCTGTTGGGTACTGTGCTCCAGGATATTGTGCAGTGCTGAGATAGATACACATAGTTTTGTACCAGATAAATACCTGACACATGCAGTGTCTATGAGAAGCTAGATACAATATTGGTCGGACTAAACGGAGTAAAAACAATTCAAAGGCAATGCCGTGTACTTTGCCATAGAGGAGTAATGACACTATTCCCATATGGCGCCCCGAGTAAAGAGACCGAGGGAAGTGTCGAGCTTAGAGTCGCCCAGCCGATCGGGCAGCTGACTCGTACAACTAACCAAGTAATTAAGCGTGTGAAGGAGATTGATTCCGTGAGCATGATGGCTCTAAATAAGCATTGGAAGTCAGAGGTCCGGGGAAGATAAGAAGCTGGGCTGAAGTTCGGGCCGAAACTTTGCGATGGATTTGTTTGTGTAAGGGAATCGTGACGGACTCTTATCAGTTACCCTCGTTATCTCATTTGATATTTCTTTTCACTTACGTCACCTTTGATCTTCATATACATATCTACAAAGATGTGCTAGAGTAGTTAGCTTTTTCGCAATTCTAGAACTTACTCCAGTTCACTCGCGAAGACTCTGAACTCGTGTGACTCGACATCTGCCTTATTGAACAGCCTCGCGTTACATATTTTGAACTCAAAAAAGTTCTATATACTCTAGCAACTGTCGGCGTGCGCGTCGTGGACTCTAGAGAGATTCTTCAAAGAACTATTCAACGAGTGTTTCCCCACTGATTTCCGAGACTGACAGTGAAATAAGTTGCGGGACTTTGGACGAGGGAAATCCCTCTCTGTGCGAGAATACGTATCGGAGCTAGAAGAACTTTTCATTTATGTTGGTTCTATCAGTAAACAAGAGAAAATTGTTAAACTATTCACGGGGTTCAGATCCTCTATTAAAAGAGGATTATATCGTGCAGGTCTGGACCCAGAAGTGTCGAAATGGGGGGACATCGTATCCCATGCAGAGTTTTTGGAGTGCGCCGAGAACATAGAATGGGATGAGCCCCGAAAGGAGGGGAGATCGTCGTCCAAATCCCACAGACATGGCTATCCTCTAGCTCCCGACAGCTCCGGCGAGGTGAATGGAACGAAACAAGGAGCAGGCAAAGGCCAGAACCCCCAGCATAATCCCCGATCTCGGTCCCCCTTAGGCAAAAAGACCAACAGTACTCCAGGCTTCTCATCCGTCAGAAACAATACAAATGGATCTGGGTGTCCTAACTATAAGCCTGGAAATTCAAAGATGCCTGATTGCAAGCCAGATCAACAGAATGGGTTAAGTGATAAACAGGTAGCGGAGTATAGAGCCGATAATCATTGCTTTGGGTGTGGCAAAATGGGTCATTTCTCTCGCAATTGTCCCCGCAGCAAAACTATGAAATTGTCCACAGGAAACCCTCCAGGTCTCAAAGCCCACAGCATCCGTGTAAATCTCCAAGAGATCAAAAGGATGAGAGACAAGGCCCTAGGGAGTACCACCCAGGGCCTAGTAATTGGACATATCCTCCCAATAAAGTAGATGCATTGGTGAAATGGAAGGTCCCTACCAATAGAGATTTGCTAAGAGGGTTTCTGGATGTGGCTGGTTACCTGTCTGATGACATAGATAGAGTACAAATCCCAATGGGAATACTGCATGGGCTGACTGGCGACACAGTACCATTCTGATGGGAGTACACCCATCAGTGTGCATTTGAAGATGTTAAATGGTTGGCATCATCATGCAAAAATCACCATTGAAAACCTCTTATTCATGGACCAGGAGCAGAACACATAAACATGATTACAGATGGATGTGTGACAGGAATTGCTGGAGTCATTAGCCAGGGAAATGACTGGAAAAACGCCACAGTGGCAGCATTTTATTTGGCTAGATTAAATCCTGCACAGCAGAACTATCTGGTTCAAAAAATAGAGATGCTCGCTGGTATAGAGACTATGCTGCAGCATCATGATCTGTTGCAAGGCACTGAGTTCAGATGGTACACAGACCACAAGGGATCAGTCCACCTACTTCAGCAGAAAAACCTATCAGGATGGCAGGCCAGGTGGATGGAAAAGATAGGTGAGTTCAATTTTACAATAGAATATGTCCCTGGAGCAGACAATATATTATGAGACATGCTATTGCAGTTGTACTTAAACAATGAACCAGGGACTGTGAGGGCACGATTGGAATACACCTATTACAATGTGGTGGATAATGACACTTTGGAAGGACACCTGATATCAATGCCAGTATTAGTGGGCCTTGAAGGCCAGAATACAACTGCGCAACACTCACCTAGCCTAAATGAACAAAAGGGTAAAAGAAAGGATATGAATGTAGAACCTGCTGAGACTGGAAGACCTGAGACTTTGAAGGAATTTGCTGCACATGAGAGATTTTGTTGTTTGAGGCCCAAAGGAACAAAAGGAGGGCAGGTCCCAAGGGACACAGAAACACTCCTCCCAAACTCCTAAAAATTGGTTATTAGACTGCCAGCACAAAGACCCATAGCTGAGTCAAGTTTACCTAAGTCAACACAATTGGATCAAATGACCAAAGAACAGGGGTTGGACAAAAATATAGCAACCCAATCACAAACCCTAAACAACTTAATAGAACAACTACCTCCTGTTTCACTGGAAGAACTAATCCAGAATGGCTACAAACCCATAGACTTACACAAAAGTATACAAGGAAAATACAGAGAAGATCAGCTGTTCAAGAAAATCATGGAAAATCCCAAACATTATAAGAATTTTGACATCAAGGACAACCTCATTTTCCTCAAAGCATCAACTGGCAGATTACTGTGCATACCAGCAATTATAGTCAGAGGGAGAAGCATCCAAGAGATAGTCATCTCAGAAGCTCACTCACTGCTGGCCCATCTAGGACCACATAAGACATTACTTTACCTCAGCAGCTTGGTGTGGTGGAAAAGCATGACAAATGATGTACAGATCTATTGTAACACTTGCACCACCTGTTGGAGAAGTAAACCATCAAACCAATGCCCCTATAGTCTATTACATCTGCTTAAGGCTCCAACCCAACTATAGGAGGTTATAGGAATTGACTTTGTGGGTCCTCTTCCTGAATCAAAGGATAGGGATGCAACCTATGATTCACTAACTGTGATCATAGATCATCTTACTGCTATGGTGCACCTAGTACCAGGATGCACCAATTACATAGCCAAGCACATTGCAGAGCTAGTATTTGCCAAAGTATACAAATTCCATAGCCTACCACATGCCATTGTGAGTGATAGAGACTCATCTTTTACCAGCATGTTCTGGTCTCACTTACTTGCCTTGATTGGAACCCAGTTGAGACTGTCATCCTCATACCACCCTGAGACAGATGGGGCCATGGAAAGGGCCAATCACACTGTGACTCAAATAATCAGGCAGTGCATAGGAACCAACCAGCAAGATTGGGTTCCCAAGCTACCCACTATTAAATTCACCATCAACATCACATGTTCAGACAGCACCAGCTATTCACCATTCTTCCTTAATTCAGAACATGTGCCTAGGGCCCTCACCTGGAACCAGGCACTGGCTGAAGAGTATGCTGGAGTATGGGTATTTGCTCAGCATCTATGCATGGCCATAATGGCTGTTCATGATAGTATCATAGCCACTTCAGTAAAGCAGACCAGAGCTGCTAACAGAAAATGCAGACCATCCCTGTTCACTAAGGGAGATTTGGTTTATCTATCTACTAAGAACATAACTTACCCAAAGTGGTTGGCCCACAAACTCATTCCCAAATATGAGGAGCCATACCTGATAACTGAAGACTTTGGCAATAACTCTTACCAAGTAGACATTTCTTCCAGCCTGTGACAGCAAGGTGTACATGACATTTTCAATGCCACTTTACTCTGAATTCACAAATCTAATAACAATCAATTATTCCCAGGACAACTAGATGAATAAATTACTGGCCAGGAACCCAAGGAGTGGGCTGCCAATTGTATTGTGGCACACTATGGCAGTAAGGCTAGAGCTGTGTTTGAAGTATTATGGAAGGCAGGAGACATAGGTGGCACTGTATCTACAGTTCAGTGATATCTCTATAGCAAATCCAGCAGATTGCAGGGCTGGACTAAAGCTGCTGATTGGATACCACCCTTTTCCAGGCTCTTTAATGCTGTACTTCAAGAAGAATACCCTTATTGGCTTGCAGAATACAACCCCCAGACAAGCAGTAGATTATATCCAAGCATTGTGTACCCCCCAGTTCCATACATACTCAGTTCTTTGACAAGAATTGGTACCAAGAACTGGTTCTGCTTGGAATACTTACCCCCCATGGAAACATTAACAAGCACAAGCTGTGATTAATTTAAATTGCCCTCAATCACCCTTTCAATGACATATATTGAAAGAACAAGTACTTCCAACATTGTAAAGAAGAACTGGCTAGGACTCAGTGGGAGAACAATAATTACTTTGGATCTCATCTGCACAATGACCACTTAACTGCTTACTTTAATCAGAGTTATGAGGTCAGACCAACCCTAATGCAGAAGTCAACTGCACTCTTACACCTCTCTCACTCTTCAGAGCCCATTGCCCAGCCACCTCCTCTCCTGCTGAAAGACCCTCTCCAATTCAGCAATCCCAATGCATTGACAGGAGGCATGACTGGAGGGTCCCCCAACACTCATATCTACCTCCATCAGACTCCTGTCCCCAGTCTAGAGAGGCAGCCAATAGCAGAGTCTTCTAATTTAGGGGGTCACCAACTGGCCTTGAGTACCTTAGCCAATGTTGACATAGCTATGAACCTGGGAGAAGAAGACAACTTCTTAAACAATTTCCTCTTTTTCAACTGAACAAAACATGCTCCTTCTATCTTACTCCCAACTCTCCTTAACCAACCACTTTAACCTAAGTCACTCCTTTAAATCTCATATCATTCCCTGCTATTGCAACTAGGAGCTGAGTTTCAGAGCCACTTATACTCATCTGGAGGGCATATGTACTCCAGTTCACTTGTAAAGACTTTAGACTCATGTGACTCAACATCTGCCTTATTGGGCAGCCTTGCATTATAGTTTTTTAATGTCATTGAGTATTTATCTTTCTGTATGTATTCAATAGAAAATGTTTGTTTATTGAGCAAGCAAAAATTCTGCAAGATTGTTTGAGTGGTCATGTACTCAATATAGCATATTGAGTTAGGTAGGGTCAAGGCTTGACTCATTGATATTTTTCTTGAAGAGTGATGGTATCCAAAGTAAAAATTCTTTGCTAAAAGCTTCCTATACAAAGTTGATCTTCAGAGTTGTATTTGTTCTTCTGCACTTATCTGGGCACAAGAACCAGCTAGTAATAGTGGTAAGTTGCTCAGTTATGCTTACATCATAATATCAAAAATCCATGAATCAAATCTGGTTGATGCAGATAATCATGTGCTGTGTCCATACTGCAATACATGTATTAACATTGGAAAGAGTGGCCTCCTGAACTGGGAGAAGGTGCATGAAGGCAGCAAGAAATGTGCTAACAACTTGAAGAAATGGAACACCAATCAAGTTGCAATCAAGCCTTGATTTAATGTGGCTAACTTTTTAGCACTCAAAGCTCCTCATGTTACACCAACATTAGCACCTCTGCCTATACAATCAATGTCACTTCAGTCCAAAGAGCCTGATCAACCCTTACTACCACTCCTGACATTTACACATGCCAATGCTGTAAAACTTCTTCATATATTTTGGAACAAGATTGAAGCAGTGCCCTCAGCAGTAGAAGTTGCAGATATAGAACACCTATAGAACACTCTTTTGCTGCATTTTTCAATGATCCTTGAGGATGTGTGGAGGATGGTGAGGATTCCTGGGAGAAATGGGATGGCACATTGAACATGCTACTATAGAGATCACAAGAAGACTTTTATAAGCTTGTCTGGATCAGCAAAAATAGACTTGATCAATTCCTTGAATATCTTATCACATATTATGAAAAAGGTGCATTAATAGAATAAAAGGTTATGAGGCTAATAACATGTACTGATGAAAAGTAAGTAGACTTTTGAAGGCTGCAAACCACCAACTAAATTCATAGTAGATTAGATACACTACTGGATTTCTTAGCATCAGAGGAGGGGCACAGTGGCTCAGCTGGCATCATTGTGTCCTAAAGCAGGTCACCTGACTTGCAAGTGCAAGGTTGGAGTTTTGACTCTGGCTTAGTGTGCCTGTGTAGAAACACCTTAAATACCATGTGAGTTATTTTAATGCCACCAGAAAGCCACTGTTCTCATGTGTTAATTGGAAGGCTTCAACATGCCAATAATGGGGACATCAATTAGCACATGACTTGATGAGGCATTGTCACCACCTTGCTCATGTTCAATCAGAAAAAGAGAGGGTTCCCTGGCATGGCAGATTTGGGAGAGGGAAAACTGTACCTCACTGACCAAGCATGCCATAGTGTGAATAGGCATGAAAATAAGATAAAGCATGACTTGACTGCCATCCAGAGTGGTCTGACAATTATGATCAGAAGGCTATCTTAGGATGCACAGCTGTACCTGAGTTGAGTTTTCAGATAGATGACATGGTTGCCACTATTAAAGCTGGATTTTATACTCCAAAAAATAATGTCTGAGTGAGAGGAAAGGTTTAGAGTTGTGGAACCTTTGTTGAACTAGTTGGATACTGGTAGCAAAAGCATTAGAAGCTTCATAGCTGAACACCAACCAACACTGGCAAGCATTGCTGAAAGTAAAAAGAGTTTAAATATTGAAAAGGCACATTAATAGCAGATGGTTAGGGACTTATGTGAAATGCCATATAAACTCCAATTAGATCAAATTGTAGTAAAGTGGCCATGAGGCATAACTGGGATGCTTGAAAAGGCATTAGGCCAGAGTACTATTTAGCAGTGTCCATGATTCCCACTCTTAGCATTACTGTAGGAGCTATATCTACTATCCCACACATCATCATGTGAAATAGCTTCTAAAAAATATAAAAACCAGATCCTCCTTCTCCTCCTCCCCTAGCATCAGGCATACTCATTACAAAAAGGGAAGACAAGATAGAAATCATTCCTGCTCCAATAGCAGAGGATTGGGTCAGATAGAAAGCAGTATGTGTGGAAGCTATAAGGAGAAGGCATTTCAGACTGAACCATTACACTTACTGTAAAACATGAAGAAGGGAATAATCTCATGGTATGGGGCTATATGAGTTGGAATGGGGTGCTGATAAAGGTGGTGGAGATCATGAATGCAGAGCAGTACATTGTGACAGTTTTTTGAGCTATTATATGTGGACTTTGGCCTGATCAAAACTTAAGTTGAATATCTAGGCAAGATTTTCTTTGTATGCAGTTACAAATAAATGTTTGACTGGGTAATGTCTCTAAGATGCATCAACATCAATTCAAATAGTTTGAAAAGGAATATTTAGCAGTATATCAAGGTCAGATAAAGCATCCACAATCAAAACCAAGACAGAAATTGTTTGATAAACTAGAGTGTGTTAATCTTTGTCTCATCTGTCTATAACACTCTTTTCCAGTTCTTTACAGTCTAGTTCTGATGCTCTTTATCCCATTTAAGTCAAAGTAGTTGCCAATATCTAGCTTTGAGCATAAGAACTTTCCTCTTTGTAGCAGACCAATACCCCTTCTCCTTCAGCACATTCCAGACAGTCTGAGGAGAGACAGGGTTGGAAATAATGTTGTTGATAAAATCAGTGGCCTGAACAGCTGTATCAAATCTTCTAGTTGAGATTTGTTAAATAATAGCCTGTTTATCATGTGGAGTAAGCTTAGCTAAATAGCCTCCAGAATGGTTTTCCTTATTCACCTCCAACTCTCTAGCAATCATCCCAATAGTAGACTTTCCTGGACCAGTTTTAGCCTCAATCTAATATAGAGAATACTCTTGAGCAAGGAGAGAAGCAACAGTAGAGCATTGTGCAGGAGAAGTAGCTTTCATAATGGTGGTTGAAGGTCAAGATGTGGTCCAACCAACTTGAACCACTCCCAAATATAACTAAACATGGTTACATGACTCTGTTGATATTTCCACATGCAACTTACTCTTGATTTCTGACTATAATAGGGATAAACCTGCAAAATTAAAGATGCTCAAAAAACTGTCCCAATGAGTAAATATTTTAAAATAGCCATTACTCCATCAGTTTTGATTTGAATTACATAAGCTAAAATGCAAGTTGTAGCTATGATGCCATAGTATTTTACATGATTTAACCAGAATTTTAAATACTTCTAATCCTTCATGCTAATGTCACCTTTCAAAAAGTATAAAATATTGGGACATTTTTTGAGCTGCTGTATATTCACTGCTATTCACATTAGTTTTTACCTCTTTCTCCACCATGATTCACACATTCATCTTTAGTGCTTTAACATCAGAAAGAGGTTTGATGGGTCATGTCTGCTGCTAATCCAGCAAACTCTGTTTTTACTGCAATACTTGTCTTTCTTTTTTGAGTAGCTAGATATGCCACAATTGTCTCTGAGTCACCCTCCAACATGAATGTGCTACCTTTGCTTAGCATAAAAGTGACTTTCAATGTCTTCTTCTTGTCTTTCTCTTTCCTCTGATTCTCATAATATGCTTATTAAACTTTTTTGAATTCTTTAATGGTTTTCTCTTCCATCATGCTACTCTTCAGAATGCACTATGGTGCTATGTTGCCAGTGTAAACTTGCATACAATGCTTGGAGGCTTTGCAAGTAGTGCATATCAGATTACTTCCTTTCAACAGTCTTGTGGTAAACACAGTGAGTGTTATGTCTGCAGGTTTTAAACTAGATTTATCTGCATTTAGAAAGGTCTGTTATCCCTCCAAAAAACATTGAATCTCCATAGGCCCATATTCCTTCATGTTCCCAGCCTGTCCCAGGTTCTGAGAGATGATTGATTGGATGTGGGTGAAAAATTTGTCAGATAATGATAATAGTACTGTAATCAACTTCAGCAGTTCCTTGATAACCTCTCCTACATCAAATGCTCAGTTGACCTTCTTATAATCATGTTAACTGTCTTTGTGAAGGGTCCAGATGAGGAGCACTTTGAGATGAGGGCTTCTTGAAGCAGTTGCACTTGTTTGACCAGGACTGCACTACTATGCCTTCCCTCCTTCATGTAATCCTCTCAAGCCATAGGATCCTCCTCCTCTACACAAAGCTTCTGCTCAGACATCAAGATTGTATGTTTCAGGAATAAGCAAGCAAAGTGCTTATTTGAAGCCCATGCATGGTAAGCATGTGGATTATGTACAGGATGTAGAGCAGGAGGCTGTCAAATATATAGTCCCATAGTAGTACCATTGACAATTCAAGCTTCATCATGTAAGCTCACTTAGAATACTTGTCCTTGTCCTTGTCTAGAACATGAGCAGTCCAAGATGACATGATCTTCCTCTTAAAAGAGAGCATGTTAAGGTTGCTGGAGTTGTCTATGAGCCTCATTTTAGCAATTCAAGTGGTGGAAAGAGTTGCAAGGACCTTTGCAGACACATCTTTTGCTGCAGGCAACATAGTATTATGTATTATCTCAGAGAGATCCAAAAAGTTTTCCAAGAAATGCAAGCATGCATAGATAAGATTAAAAATTGAGCAGCCAGCCCAGCAAAGCAAACAATGAGTATCTTTGTATGCCCATAAAGCAAATTTCAGATGGCTTTATCTTTTAGTAGGCAGTGCAGCAACAGCCCATAACCTATGAGAAGGCAAATTTATCTAAGTCAACAAAGATTAATCCTCAGTCTCTGTATAATTGACTGTATTTGCATACCTCAGTAAATAGAGATTAATCTGTAATGTGCATAAGTAAAGAGTCCAATTTGTGTAGTAAATATTGTAGCTTACCCTCAGTCTTTGTATAATTGACTGAGGATATTCAGCATTGGTACGTGGTATATAAGCCTTTTCCCCTCCATTGTTTGTTTGGCTATAATCAATAGCTTTGACCCTGATCTAGGACCCTGACTATCATTGTCCCCATAGCCCATGGCTTAACACTCATGGTGCCTATGTGTTGGACCTCAATAAAACCAGGAAAACTAGAGTGAACAGAGCAAGAACATGTGAAGTACAGAAAACAGTTAGACTTGACATCAGCATAAAATTATGTAAACATCAGATATAACCAACAAAGATGATTGCATTCACACAAATTCCAGACAGATAAATCACATGTGATCATTTTTGAAAACAAAATCACATGGCTAACAATTTTGAAGACACATCCAGACAGACAGATAGATCACATGAATAACACTTTTGAAGAAAAAATTAATCTCAAATCCATACAACCTCAATCCATTCTAGATCTTAGAACTGGCCAACATGCTTTGCAAACAATGTCATGTGATATCAATTCTATTGCAATCACTGAATCAAGGGGAAGTCATGTGCACAATATGGCATATCAGGTTGGGTAGGTAGGTCAAGGCCTTGACTCCTTGATTTTTTATTTTGAAAGTGATGCTACTCATCTAAAAAAAAGGAAATTGTTTGTTAAGAGTTGGGTATACAAAGCTGAATTTCAGCATTATTCTTTCCTCAGCAAGTTCAAGAATGGCAGTATACTTTACATCAATGTGCTAATCCTTGCTAAACTTAATCAGTCAGAAATTGATAAATCAAACTTGATTGTTGACACAGATAATCATGTACTCTGTCCATACTGCATACTCTCATTATATGTTATGTAATATGTTGTCACTTACCTGTTTGAAAAGTATCATCTACATTGTATTGGCCAAGAGAAGAGAGTGAATGGGCAGGCATGTGAAGCCTGCAATGTTAACAAACATGGTGGTGGAAAACAACGGTGAAAACTGAGGGCTTGATTCAAAACTAGCCGGTGATCCAATTATCATACTTGGAAGATTAGTCAGTAGATAGGTAAGCCCAGCCAAGATGCCCTTAGAAAATCCAGCCCGATATGTCTTATTTTAATTTCGTTCCCCCCTTGCTACTGATTTCTGGCTCGGCAGAGGGATTGACAGCGGAATTTTAGCACTAACATTTTACAGACATAATACAACCATTATCGAAAGGGCTTTTATAAGGCCTGGGAAGAAGCCGAAGCCCTAGTCCGGGCAACAGGGCCCGGCTCGGCCCGGTTCAGCTCGACTGCCTCTGCGCTCAGGGAGCCCAGCCTTGCAAAATCTCTAAGCAGATGGGGTACGAGTATTTCCCGAGCTTTCGCCGGGTTCTTCAGTAATATTCTAAGGCTTAAGGCTTGTCGAATGACCAAAGCAAAAATGAGTTTCCGCCAAAAATCAAAATATATCGAGTTCAAACATCCGTTTGTACTGAGTCCAATGCGGTGGCCCCGCACGAGCGATCACGTGATGCAGGAGGAGATCCTGCACGCAACTAGGTCTCCTTGTGACAGCGATCTTCTCCTAGGTGCGTCTCAACAGCATGTACACGTGTAGATCAGTTCACTGACAGTGATCTACGACTAGCACTCAAGGGTTCGCGTCGTGACACAAGAGAACGACATAACAAGGCGCACATTCGGTCGTGAATTTGTTTGTGAATGACGTCACGATCACTAATATATGGAGATTATCTCGACATACCATACGATAGAAATCATCCTTACAGGTCTCTTCCAATCTCGCCCTTTAGCAATTCCCGATGCCTCACAGCTCAAGAAGCGAGGCATCGAGAGCCCTCTTTCAGCGCCCTTAGCACTGTCGACTGTCCTGCCGATATTTCTCCGTCCGCTGAATGTACGTGAATGCATATGGTGTGGGTTTTGATACGGCTAGATTTCGATGTCCACCCTCTCGAACTACAAAGCCTACAAGGTTTGTCGACATTCTCCATTTCGAAGTAATATGCTCTGTCGCACAGGTTGGCATCTCCATTTTCAGAGGTGATGACATACGATACATGTACTCCGGGTGTATGATGCATGCTCACAGGTCGATTTGCACAGTATATGTCGTCAAGTAACCAGACGTATCACGGTCCTTGGTATGAATGATGTCAGCACTTATCTTGAAAAGTCGCCTTTCTCGGTGAAGCTCGGGCTCCGGGAGATCGAAGGGGAGGCGGAGAAATCTCGGACATGACGTTACCAGGAGTATATGTTGCGGTCTGCCGGATTGAAAAGCTCAACGAAATCTTTTCCGTTCTTTTGCTCTTTTCCCTGATGACAACCTCGATGGCAGTATCCACCCCGACGCACAAGCTACCGGCAGACTTCCTCTGGGGTTTTGCGACTGGTGTGTAGATCCTTTCTTTGACCGTGACACTGCTTAACATCTGGTTATTATTTTAGCTTCCTTCCAAATTGAGGGCTCTACAACGGTCGACGGACGCGGAAAGTCGATCTGGGATGACTTTTCGAAACTGCCCGGAAAAACTTTGGATGGCAAGAACGGCGACGTCGCGACGGATTCATATAAACTGTGGAAGGAGGACATCGCCTTACTGACCAAGTACGGTATCAAGGCTTACCGTTTCTCTATCGCATGGTCACGTATCATTCCTCTCGGCGGATGTGACGACCCTGTAAATGCCGTCGGAATCAAGTTTTATTCAGATTTTATCGATGCACTCCTCTCTCACGGAATTACCCCCTTCGTCGTGCGCGACTTTTTGTGGCTCGATTTTTACCGCCGAGCTAATCTTACTATTCACAGACCCTCTACCACTGGGATCTGCCTCAAGTACTACATGACCGATATGGGGGGTGGTTGAACAAAGAGGAGATCATCAAGGACTACGTGAACTTTGCCAAGGCGTGTGGGAAAATCTATGTATTTCCCAGAGCCTTACTCTTTCTTTTCATTACCTTAGGTCTGCTTTGAGTCCTTTGGGGACCGTGTGAAGCACTGGTACGACCCTACCTCGCCATAACAAGTTTTTTCTGAACCAGTATTAGGCTAACTATCAACGAACCGTGGTGTGTCGCCATTCTCGGTTATGGGCGTGGTGTATTCGCACCTGGACGTTCAAGTGATCGCTCACGTTCACCCGAAGGCGACTCCTCCACGGAACCCTGGATGTAAGCTTGTTTGTTTCTCGACCTCCATTCTGCTCAAGAAATGTCCATCCAGTGTTGGCCATCATTTGATTCTTGCTCATGCCAACGCCGTCAAGCTTTACCGAGAGTCCTTCAAACCTATCCAGAAGGGTCAAATAGGAATCACACTTAACGGTGACTGGCAGATGCCCTACGACAACTCTCCCGAAAGTACGTGACATCAGTTCTATCATTTGTCTCGTGAGAAGTCGCTGATATGGAAACCATTGCGTCAGATGTAGAAGCTGCCCAACATGCTCTAGATTTTGCTATTGGTGGGCACAACACTTGACCAGGAAGTTCATGATATTGACTATTTCCCTCTCATGCTTCACCGTCCCGTTTTTAGGCTGGTTCGCGGTACGTGGTCCTTGTCCCTGTATGCCCATCCATGGTCCGAATGCTTCATGATTAGGACCCGATTTACCTCGGCTACTACCCATCCTACATGCGAGAAGTCCTCGGCAACCGTCAGCCCGTCTTCACTATAGAGGAGCTTGCTCTTGTGAAAGGATCATCGGACTTTTATGGTATGAACACCTATACCACAAATCTTGCTCGTGCGTCGCCCGATTAGTGTCAGTCACTGTAATCGGGAATTTCCATTCTTTGTATTCAGGCGCCGGTGGCGATGACGAGTTCCAGGGCAATGTGGATTATACATTTACCCGGCCTGATGGTACGCAGCTCGGGAAGCAAGGTTCGTTTACTAGTAATATTCGTTCATGTTCCGAGCTTAAATGTATCGATTGGCATGTAGCGCACTGTGCATGGTTACAAGATTGTGGGTAGCCGCCTCTATCCTTGTAATTTCTGGTATTAATGATATTTTTGAATTTGAACAGACCCCGAAGGCTTCCGTGCTGTAGGTCGACGTCTTCCTTCCTCTACTTTCGCATGTACTTTATACCTAACCTTCTTCTCCAGTTGCTCAATTATTTATGGAAGGTTTGTCGCTTTTCCTTTTCCGTTGCCCGGAGATTGGAGCTGACTCCATACTCTTTATCAGAGATACAAGATGCCCTTATAGTTGGTGCTATCTTAGACATTTGCGCTTCTTTCCTCATTTGGTTTACCAGTGTTACTGAGAATGGTTTCGCCGTTAAGGACGAGAACTCTCTTGAGCAGGCTCTTGTCGATACGGACCGGGTCAATTATTTCAAGGGCGCCACAAAGAACCTTATGTTGGCTATTTTTGAGGACGGCGTCGATGTCCGGTCGTACTTCCCGTGGAGTAAGTCTCTCTGTACTTCTCTTTCTTCCAATATTTAACCATAATCCCTACCTAGGTTTTCTCGACAACTTTGAGTGGTATGTTCACTTCCAACGGCTTATAGCCATTTTCTTTAGCCAAATTCACCAATCCAATAGGGCGGATGGCTATACGACACGTTTTGGTGTTACCTACGTTGACTATGAAACGCAGAAGCGTTACCCCAAAGCCTCAGCGAGCTTCCTTATTCAGGTATGTATAAACATATCTTCCACCACCTGTTCATATTGCCGAGATAAACCCTATTTTACAGTGGTTCAAAGATAATCATGAGCAGCCCCTGGCAATTCCGCCTGCTCCTACTGTAGATCGCACGAGTAGTACGGAGAGCACGACGACCAACTCCACCGATCTACCTGAGGTCAGAAAGAATGTTGATTGTCCTGCTCCTGCAGAGTCAGCCCCATCAGCTACCAAGAAGTCCCTTTCCCGGCGTTTCATTGATGCCGTTTTCCCAATATGCAAATGATTGGTATGTATTTACACCCATGAGCACCAAAATTTCGGTTGCGTATACCCATGCATTCCACGGCCATCTTTCCCCCTCAGTCATTATCTTCCTGCTCCGCCGCACGTTCATCGTGGACATGCACACACCTAGATTTATGTCTGTGGTCTTTCTATCCGACCGTTCTCATCACTTACCCCGTTGTAATCCTCTGTATATCCCAGACCCGAGTATTTTTGCTATGTTGTATTTCTAGATTACCTACCAACCTCCCATTAACGCTTGAACATATGATATTCACGACTGCTGGAAGGACTTGTTCGACGCTCTCGAGCTGCAAAGTAGTGAGGTGAAAGTACAGTCGCGAATGACCTTCAAGAACGCATCTGGTACGTGAGTATGAAAGCATTTCATCGAGAGCGCTCAGGAAGCGCATGGTGTGTGGAGCGGGTCAGCCAAGCTTTCCTCGTCATGATGAAACGGATTCAGCTTCTTTCGTACGAGTTTCGAAGGTTTGAGGATGGTTCAAGACCTTCCGTGTCAGATTTTACTTGTGCCACGAATGGTTGGAGTCCTGTACATTTGAGGACTAGACATTAGTCGAATGTTCGATTGGGGTTATTGGCGGAAACTGCTAAAGATTTTGACTGATTTCAATTCATAAACAAACCTTCATTTGTGACTTTGACAATGCATGCACACTTGGTGTTGAGGTGTCATCATACGATGGGCACAAGCTGGTTAAGCTCCTGTGGAGGCAAATGTGGTCAATTTTTGGCTTCATTGATGATCAGTACGCAAGAAATTCATCATGATAAGTTGAGGAACGCCACAAAGTTATGTCCGAAATAGAGCGCACTAAGATTGACGGAGAAGTTTGGTATCGGATCCGAGGGTCGACGGATTTCGAGTACGAAGGCATGCCAGTACAGAGGCCCAGTTAGAGGCCTCGGCAGGTGAGAGACCAATTTACTTGACTGGTGAAACTGCAAAGGAATTGTTCGAATGACGGATAATAACGGGCATCAAGATCAATCGTGCTCTCTAGCAAAAACTTCAGGAAATATGCACCCTCATCTCATGTCGTGATTACTTGTTCCCAAGAAGGTTCATACTATAGCGGGATGAGACCACCCACCGCTTTCCCTGAATCGACAGACCAAGAGCATAAAACAACTAGCTTGAGGACCAATTATCTGTGGTGCTTTGAAGCACCATTATGAGAAGAACTGCTCAAAAAAGTCCGAGTATATGGAAGAGCATAAGTAGCAGAGAACTGGAATGACCAGTGTAGGATAAGTTGACAAGTCTTTCAATCAATTAGCAACTTGTTAGCAACAAATTCGGATCAATCCAGCAAGCTGCAATCATTTTTCCCGTAACATCTTTCGCCCGGGCCATCTGAATCATCTACATCATGTTGATATCAACACATGGACAGTTTAAAAGCCTCCCGGGCCCCTTGTGAATCCTGTCGGACATTCTTATACATAACTATACCATTCTCAAAGAAAGCTGAACGACATCGCGGCGTGTATGACTCTTGATTTTATCGTACAGGATGGAGCCGAACTCGGTCTTTCAATCTCGAGCTCGGCCGTTCCTTGGCACAGTGAACATGCGATTTCGGTCTATATCTCTATCGCATCAGCAGGATGCCTATTCATTCATTCCCTCTTCGCGTCGAAATATCTACAACGTTTAGGTTGGGCGAAAAGTCTCCCCGATTTTGAGGTCAACGAAGGTCATAGTCATGTTGAACGACACGGAGGACGCGTCATATTCGCAGCAGAGGTTATGACGCTAATTGGGAACCTGGAACTTTTGCGTGTTTCCTTGCTGAGGGTATTTCAACTGGGTGGATGGCAGAATATGGATTTGATGTTTTCATTGATTACCTTCGTGAGTTCCACTTCATAAGTCAACATGCCTTTCATGACGCGCCCTGTCAGACGTACACGTCTCTTCTCGCGCTTTTTGTTGTCCTGTATCCGCGATCTACTACCGTTTCGCGGCACGTCTCGTTAGTTCTAGCGGCAGCTTGGATCCCATACTTCATTCGCGATGTTGTACCGTGTGCGACCTATACCCGTTCTCCTGCAGATCCGTTATATCTCCTCTGGGAGCTCATAGGCGTGCTCAGCTTCACCGGTGTGCTACTACCTCTCATCACACCTCGCCGCCATGCCCCATTTGATCCTTCCGTGAGTTCCTGCAATCGTGATTTCAGCCTTCAATTGACTCTTGTGAAGTACCCCATGCCTCCGAATCCCGAACAGACTGTAC
This sequence comes from Termitomyces sp. 'cryptogamus', assembly GCA_020091625.1. Lineage (NCBI taxonomy): Eukaryota > Fungi > Basidiomycota > Agaricomycetes > Agaricales > Lyophyllaceae > Termitomyces > Termitomyces sp. 'cryptogamus'. Next base: position 1,958,256 of record JAGYZC010000013.1, on the reverse strand, counting down.
CCCTGCTTTCTCTGGCACTATTCTCGTTCCTAGATCCCATAGTATGGAAAGCCTACAAAGCCCCGCGTACATCCCTGTCCGATCTTCCGCCCCTCGCAGACTCAGACCACGCCAAACATCTCATACACGCTGCGTTCCCCCATTTAGATCCCCTTGCAGAACGTACCGCTAGCAAGAAGGGCGTACGCGTCCCTTCACCTCCCCGACGTCCCATATTTCTTGCTATCGCTACCGTATTCCGCAAAGAAATCGTTCTCATGGGTATCCTTCTCCTCTGCAACATCACCTCAACCTTAACTAACCCATATGGTCTAAAACGCCTTCTCGAGTATCTAGAGACTAAAGGCGAAGGAGCGACCGTCAAACCATGGGTTTGGATTGCATCGGTGCGTCCTTCCATCTCAACAATTAATGATCTCTGACGCATGCATGTACTAGCTCTGCCTAGCCCCCTTCGCAAGTACCCTGATCGGTCAACAATACCAACGCATCCTCACTCGCGGAACCATACATCTCGAAGCGATCTTAACGCAACTTATCTTGCAACATGCTCTGCGCATTCGAATCGTTGCTGAAGGTAAATCCGAGCCTACGACGGCGGAGACCAGCGTCCCAGCTCAATCTCAATCCGCCACTGCTGTGGATGCGACGAAGAACCTCGTGGGTCGTATGAACAACCTTATTTCAGCTGATCTGCAGGCTATCACGAGGGGTTCAGAGTTCATGCAGGTGTTTTTCTTCGGTCCGTTTATGGTGCTTCTGTGTGTAGGATTCTTGTATACCATTCTCGGATGGAGGTGCGTGGTTGCTTGAGGCTTTTGTGGTTATTCTAAAGGACCAAAAGTGCCCTGGTAGGATTTGCGGTTATGGTAGCAATGATGCCCATCCCTGTTCAAGTAACCAAGATGCTCTCGGGCGCTGCTAAGGAGGTTTCGACGAAAGGCGATGAGAGGGTTGAGGCTGTTACTGAGAGTGCGTGTATATGAAGATGTGTGTTCATACTGCAACTCCTGACCTTTATCGTGCGTAGCTATTACTGTCATTCGAATGATCAAGATGTTTGGCTGGGAGAAGAAGATGGCTAAGAAGATTGATGAGAAACGCAAGACGGAGTTACACTGGGTTTGGTGGAATAAGCTGTACTCACTATTGACTTTGGTGTTCCAGTTGAGTATTTTCGACGTAATTTTAGACTAACTATCAACTTCTTTTAGGTTCATTATTCCGGCTGTGACGATGTGTGTTACTTTCTCCGTATACGTGAGTCTTTGGTCTCCGATGCATACTTTAGATCCCAACAGTCTTCTTACATAGGCCCTAATCATGAAACGACCATTGAACGGTTTGTAATTTTCGCCATCTAGACTGATAGACATTAATATCAATTTTTCAAGCCGCGACCGTCTTTTCTTCCATAACTCGTAAGTATATGTCCAATACACAGTCTCTTTATGAAACACTCACGTCCATGCATGCGTGTTTCTCAGTTTTCGACCTAGTCCGTTCTAAAATGTACCAGTTCTTCACTTGGCTTCCGATGGTCATCAGGGCTGGCGTCTCTCTTCAACGCATCAGCGAATTCCTACAGACGGTCGTTCTCACCTTTCGTTCCCTTTCCTCTCGACTGATGTGACTCTGCTGTCGATAGACCGAACTTCTCGATGAGTTTACACCTAGCTTGGAAAGTCGCCTCGTTGTCGATCGACCTGATGAGATTGGCTTCCGCGCCGCTACTTTTTCCTGGTCGAAAGAAGTCAGTGAAACTGGCGCATCGACACCCTCAAACCGCTCTTTCAGGCTTAACATCGAGGATGATTTGCTCTTTGATCGTGGTGGATTCAACCTTATTATCGGACCGACGGGTAAGTCCTTCATACTGCTCTCTATTACTGTTCTTGATCAACCCTCTGAGATCAGGATGTGGAAAGACGAGTTTGATCATGGCGCTTCTTGGTGAGCAATGACTATTTTTTCTTTCCTTCTTTCTTTAATGCTTCGCATTATTAGGAGAAATGCACTTCATACCATCGAGCCCGGACTCGTGGTTCAACCTGCCCCGCTCCGGTGGAGTTGCATACGCAGCGCAAGAGTCGTGGGTGTTGAATACTACGATCAAGGATAACGTCTTATTCGGGGCCCCGTTTGACGAGCAACGGTATAACAAAGGTACGTTGTCCTGTGGTGGGTAATTTGTTTGGTGCATGCTCACTACAAAACCAGTTATATACCAGTGCGCACTCACTAGTGACCTGGAGCTTCTTAAGGCTGGGGATCTTACCGAGGTTGGTGAAAAGGGCCTGACGCTCAGCGGTGGTCAAAAGGTTGGGACATGTTTGCCTTCGATGCCGTTGATTGTTCACCGACAATTGCGTAGGCTCGGCTTACGCTCGCGAGGGCCATCTATTCGTCGGCTGAGATTTTGCTTCTCGATGACGTACGTGATTTTCACGTCTCGAAGGGATCCAATTAGTTATTGATGTTCATTCAGGTTCTCGCAGCTCTGGATGTGCACGTCGCCAAGTGGATCGTGAACAAGTGTTTCCTCGGAGATCTCGTCCAAGGCCGAACCATTCTTCTTGTGGTAAGATCTTTCGTCCTAAACCACAATCCTCTGACTGACTCAGATTTTATCTAGACACACAATGTAGCCATGGTTGGCTCAATAGCCACCTTTGTTGTCTCCCTCGGGTCCGACGGGCGCATTCTGAGTCAAGGGTCGATCTTAGATACGGTCGTGAAGAACTCGGCGTTGGAAGCCGAATTATCCCACAAGAAAGAGATCGAGGAAAAAGCTGAGGAATCTGTTGATGGTGACGTTCAAGAACAAAAGAAACCCAAGGAATATAATGAGGAAAGAGGGAAGCTCGTCATTGAGGAAGAGTCTGGCAAGGGTCATCTTAGCTGGGGTTCTTGTAAGTTAATATTGTTCTCTCACTTGTCGCGATCCAACGCTTGATCATAGTGAAGATATATCTCTTTGCACTGGGCGGTAAACACTGGGCCTTGTTTTGGACTGTTTTCACTGTTACTATTGTCCTTGAGTGCGTATTCGACGTGTTGCAGCCTTGGCTACTTGGTGCTTGGGCTTCAGAATACTCCAGACGTCCACTCGAAGAAATAAACACATCTTTGTGGGCGATACTTTTATCTAATGTCATTGTTTGTGTCTAATAGATGACAGCTATCTAATGGGTTATATCCTGCTCATGGGCCTCATGCTTGCGCTTTACGTTGGTGCTGTAGCCGTCTTCACACTCGGAGCACTTAGGGCATCGGAATCCTTGCACAGACAACTTGTTGAAACTATTCTCAGTGCGACATTCAGGTATGTTTTTAAAGTTGGATACGCTTAGTCTACCCTTCATCAATTTTTCTAGATGGCTCGATAAGACACCCACGTCTCGCATAATCACCCGTGTCACGCAGGACGTTTCTGCTGGTAGATTTGATCACTTTTTTCAATTCACAGAAAACCGCTCATGAATATTTCTTTAGTCGATACAGTAATTCCTGAACTTTTTGCACACATGTTCGAGCTTTTCTTCACTATTACTGTGCGCTTTATTGCGATCCTAGTGTACACTCCCACTGTTGGCCTGTTTGCTATAGTCATCTTCGTTATTGGAGGCTTGCTTGGCAATGTGTATATGCAGAGTCAACTTTCAGTCAAACGGTCGATGAGCAAAGTCAAGGCACCTGTGATGGCACATTTTGGCGCATCCATCGAAGGAATGGGTGGGTTCTTAGCTTTTTTTCCAAATAATGAACATTTTTCTTGATATCATGATTGCAGTTTCGATCAGGGCATACGGTGCCCAGAACGCGGTTTTGACCCAATCTTTGTCTTTGGTTGACGACTACAGTCGTGCTTCACGTGTGTTCAGCAATTTCGCTAGGTGAGCCGAGTTACAGACAAAATTGTATGTATTCGGTTCTCATTTGAACCCAGATGGATAGCAGTGCGAGTGGATGCTTTAGGCGGATTCTTCGCCGCGATTTTGGGTATATATTATGTTTATTATAACACCACGGGCATCTCAGCCTCCAATTCTGGGTTCACCCTCGGTGCAGTTGTTCCTTCGTCCCCAATCCATAGTGCTGACAAATTCTTTGCGTCATTTAGCCCTCGCCGTAGGGTTCGGTCGTATGGTCCTGGGTTTTGTGCAGTTCTTAAACATGTTTGAGGTTAATGGTATGCTTTTCCCATTCAACCCAGCAGTAATAGATGCAAACATTTTACCTTGCCTTGCAGGAAACAGCCTTGAACGTCTTCAAGAGTACATGACCATCGAATGTGAACCTAGTCCTCAGGCAAGTGGTGTGCCACCTGCTCATTGGCCTTCAAGTGGCGACCTTCGCGTCGAAAACCTTACAGCAAGTTATGCGCTAGAGGGAGCTGATGCTCTACATGATCTTTCCTTCCATGTGAAGACAGGCGAGCGAATTGGAGTTGTGGGCCGCACGGGCAGTGGGAAATCAACTCTTGCTCTCTCCCTCTTGAGGTGTATTGTCACCAAGGGAGACGTATTTTATGATGGTTTGCGTATAAACAACATCAACTTGGATGCATTGAGGGAGAAAATCACAATCATACCGCAAGTTGTGCGTTCTTTGCTATGATCCCTAGTGTCTGCAGTGACCTCACTGATATTTAGCCTGAGCTCCTTAGTGGGACATTGCGCAGAAACCTTGACCCTTTCGACCAGTTTGGTACATTGACTTTCATTTCTTGCAGGGATGCCCAAAACTCATATCATGAACAATAGAGGACGTAACTTTGAATGCGGCGCTTCGTGACGCAGGATTGTATTCCCTTCAAGAGGAGGATGCCACCAGCCGTATCACACTTGACAGTGTTATTTCCCGTGGTGGAAGTAACCTCTCCGTCGGACAGCGCCAAATTATTGCTCTTGCTCGGGCGATGGTCAGAGATAGCAAATTGCTCATTCTTGACGAAGGTACATCTTGCGTTTATACCTCCGCATGACTGTTCTCACTCGATATGTTGATTATATACAGCGACGTCAGCAATCGGTGAAAACCTTCCACCAATTTTGAACTTGTTGGAACTAGCTGACAAGATTACTGCAGATCATAAGACTGATGCAGTAATTCAGGCATCATTGCGCACAAACCTGAACAAAGACGCCACAGTTATCACGGTAGCGCACCGTTTACAGACCATAATGGATACAGATCGAATTGTGAGTCCTGACAAATCTCTAATTTTGTGAATCATTGAGCTCCTGTCCATTAGATGGTCATCAATGCTGGGAATATTGTAAGTTCTTTTGGATGCATGACACTTCACTGCTGACATTGACCTCATGCATGATGATAGGTGGAATTCGATGCACCGCACATGCTGCTGCAAAAAGAGGGCGGGTTTCTTCGTACTCTGGTAGATGAAAGTGGTGATTGTGAAGCACTACATGCAATGGCTGCCCAAGCCTTCAAACAGTAGTGATTTGTGGTTTGGATATCAAATCGTACAATATATTTATAATTACAATCGATCAAGCCTTGACAGTCTATCAAAGCTTAATTTCCATTACAAACGAGAGAGATCCTATACTTGATGACCATCCGAGTGTGTGTACGATCGGCGGCAGTGTATCATTCTCACCCCTGCAATCAAAGTCAACTAATGGAATTCTTAGAACCAGTTGATTACTTGTTGGACCTATATGTCAGCATTCACACCCTGGCCATTGTTAAAAAACCGGCAACGACTTAAAGGAGCATCTAGTGAGAATTTTACAGTCAACATTTCTTCGATGCCCACTCTAGAGCTCCCTGAGGTTCCGCACTATCTTCACGCTCCAGTGACAGAAGTCGATCGTATGTATACCTCCAATGACTCTAATATACATGGCCTTGACACTTCGTCAGTCGAATATGCCGACCTTCCTATCATTGATCTGTCCAAGGCGTCCACTCCCGAGGGGCGGCATGCTCTCTCTAGTCAAGTCCGCGATGCCATGTTGAAACACGGCTTTTTCTATGTCATCAATCATGGTTACACTACGGCCCAGGTAGGTATTCACAATACATAGAATCCACTATTTCCATCGCCTGGTTTATACTGTCAGACTGAGAGAATCTTTGATATCGCCAACGTTCCCTTCGCCTGTGTCACTGCGGAGGAGAAAATTATCTATGCTGGCACCATAAAAGAAACGGGCTCCTATCAAGGCTACAAATTGAAGCAATATTGGGTCAGTCTCGGGGCTAAATTTTTCCAAAAATTGCTATCTAATTCCTTCTAGCATATCGATGGTGGAGTTCACGATCACATTGAGCATTACAGTAGTGAGTCAAGAAGTTTTATGGGCATCTCCATTCTCCTAATGCATTAATCAGTCAACCGCGATGTGACCAAGAGAGGGCACCCGCAGCCCCTTCGTCCATTTCTTCCGGAAATTTTCCGTTTCGCTCGGCACAATCACTTCGAGGTCCTGCACCAGTTATTGAGGTAACAGGAAGATTAGTCTCATTATATTGACCTGACCTCAGTCCAGACTTTTCGCACTTGGGCTGGAACTTCCGGAGGAGTCACTGGTTGATCTTCATCATTTTGATGCTGCTGGAGATACTAGCGGTAAGACCTGCTCTCTTGAGTCACATGTCATCACTTATTCTTTATGTAGTCCGATTCATGAAATAGTGAGCAGTTCATACGACTCCTTGAACCACCTTAATCATTATTTCAGCTATCCAATGCCCCCGGATGACGAAGAGAAAGCCAAAAACGTCTGGCTCAAAGGACACACGGGTAAGGTCAGGGTCCTGGATCAATCTGAGCCATGCTTATCAAATCTCTAGACATTGGGACGGTTACGATTCTTTACAGTCAGCCTGTTTCAGGACTACAGATACTGACGCGAAGTGGCGCGTGGAAATGGGTCAAACATGTTGAAAATGCTCTTATACTAATCACGTATCTTTTTTCTCAGCCGGTTCTGATACAAACCGTCCTGTAAACCAGGTGATCAATGTTGGCGACTCACTGGAATTCCTTTCTGGAGGCTTCTATAAAGCAACTATTCATAGGTACAGTGGATCCTTCAGGTTAGATTCTCATATCATTCCTGACATTCCGGTGGAAAGGGTAAGGCAGCCCCCGGAGGACCAGCGTCAAGCCACGAGACTCGGAGTTTTCTACTTTTCCATGTCGAATGACAACGTCAGACTCGCTGCTTTGGCCGACAGTCCAGTCCTGAAACGTGTTGGGATAAAGCGATACTTTGAAGATGATGCTGCCCCTACCATGGAAATGTGGAGAAAAGAAAGAACGGCTCGATATGGACGGTCCGAGTTGAAACTTTCGTCAGAGAAAGGTGTAGAGGAAGAAATCATTGCTGACGTTGTCGTCAAGCATTTCAGCTGATTGTGAGTAGGAAAATATCGGGTAGTAACTCCAAATAGCTGATAAAATCCGTAGTGTCCAAGTCGACAAAAGAATTGAGATAACTACTATATCTGGAACTTCAGTTCTGACGGTCAGAAGCCTGTGTGTTGATCATGGAACTCATTCTCTGTCGTTATTATCCAATGTCCTTCCTCGACAACTCACCGATTGTCGCTACCTCCGCTTTAGTTTGTTCCCGTACATGCAGTAAATCGATTGACGGATTGATTTCGTGTATTAAAGTATTCAAGGTGCCACATATCTCCTTTCTTTTGTTTCAAGCCAGAGAAAGGACCTTTCCGTGGTTGCTGAGGTATCTACTTTGTATAATGTTGATACCCGGCGATCTCGAGAAGCGCCGATCAAGGCATAATTTTATTTGTAATCAACCTAACTCAATCCTCATTCTGGGCTCGTGCTCCCGACGATTTGCGATATCGGAACGCGCCGATTACAGACGTGGCACCAAAAGCGCACGACTTCTTATGACAGGGTGCCGGGAATTGAAAACGAGATAGAAAGGTAGTATTTATCTGGGCGTTACGATTCATGAATATATATACAGATATATCGTACACTGGAGTCTTCTATACGAACGAAATGTCTATACATATCCTTCGGTTGATGATTGTGCATCAGATTTCCCGGGAAAAAGCATGTTTCTCTTCCCCAGTCGAACACTGCCCTTAAAAGGAAGATGTGACATCTCCATCTCCCCGTCATGCCCTGATAGCGGCAGACCACGGACTCTCGCAGCCACAGCTGTCGATCCCAGGATGCCAGCGACCGCCCCATCAGAACCGAAGACAACCTTCGAGTTACATTGATTGATTAGTGCATGTATAGGACATTTTCTGAAGTATGCACGAACCTTGCTAACAAAATTACTAAACTCCTTCTGCCGACCAGGTAGTACCTCTATCGGTACATCAACAATCTTAGCCGTAACCACATATAACACCCCGTCCTCCCCCTCATCGGAAGTGTCACGTACACTAATTGCCTTCAACCAGTCGTTTGGCAGAATGTGTCCAAACGCCCCCTCAGGTAGTGGATCGGGCAGCGGTGGCGGAACGGGCTGAGGACCAACGGTGTCAGGCACATCCCCGTCGAAGACTAGCACATCTGGAAGGACACGGGATACCATCAGGTCGACGTCGACACCTTTGGGTAGGACAATGCGGGCAAAGATGGTGCCGCTGGCGAGAAGTGTTGTGCCGGGTTTCACTTTCATGTCCTTGATGGTAACATTACGTAGGATGCGTGGTGGAGGATTGGGAGGTGGGAAGACGGTTTGAACAGTGAGGTTGGCAATGAGGGGAGTGGAGATGAGGATGGTATTAGATTGCCCAGAGAGGTACCGGGATAAGAACGACGAGAGAACAGGACCTGATTCGTTTGATAACGGTAGAACCATCCCTGAGAGGTCGAGAGTGATGTTGGGGTGCGTCAGGGTAAATGGTGCAGTTGATACAGATGCAATTGGTATCGGGTGACGAGAAGCGTTTGTATATGGAAGTGAGACGATGAAAGGGATAGAAGGGGTCGTTAGAATGAAATTAGACGGGACCGGGTTAATCGCAGTAGCAAAAGCACGAATATCAAGATGGTTTGAAGTACTTGCTATATGGAAAGCTGTGAGCGTAATAAGGTCGTGAACCGACGGAAAAGAATCCTTGTCGCCAGCTGTAGGTAAACCGGGTATTGTGGGAACTAGGTATTGATGACAACTCAAGCAACTACTCAAAAGAAACAGATCACGTACTCTGAAAGCGCATTGACGTCCTTACATCCGACATTTTCTGGTGAAACCAGGTTCTCCAACTCTTCTCATTCTCGTATCCACCATGAACGACAGCCTGACCTACATTGGCCTGTACATCTATTGATCCTTGGCGCCAAGACTTACGAATGAAGCGTATCCACGCAGAAACATCGTTATTGGGCCGTATGATAACCGGTATAGAAACAGGAATAAGCCACGAGGCATCAGTCGGTGGATTTGCCGCAAGGGGCACGACCATCGGCGAGGCGCTGATGGAGGCGAGAATGGTCGATGCGTCTGACCGTGAAACTAGTGTGATAGTAGAAAGAGTCACAGTGACTCTATCCAACTGTTGAATCCCCCATCGTCCAAAAGCTTTCCACCACCCCGACATGAATGAGTCTCCCGGTTGACTGTTGACTCCAGCTACGACACCTGCATCCATGCCTACCCTTGCGTCCACAGTGAGCTGTATTTCACCCGACAATGTTATTTTGTGTACATCGACATGATCAGGCCCTTGAAGCACAAGAGCATCCCGCACGATGTCATCAGGCGACATTTTAGACACTTCTGCTGCATACGACCACGCAAGAATGGCAAAGAAAGAGAAGGAGACTATGCATATGCATAGAGAGACAAGGAAGACCATAGTCAATCTGGAACGAAGTTGACGATTGGACTCCTCTCTCGGATTCGCAACTGCATGCTCGTTGAAAACAAAGGTCCTTGTGGATGACTGGCCATCGAGCAATGGAGTTCGTTCGGTAGGGTTATCGGCACGTCCTTTTCCTTTGATAGAGGCCTCCGTGGGGGATAAAAAATTGAGGGAAGAGTCCATGACTAGGTCTGATACATGGCGGTGCGAAGGTTGTAGTAATGACCGGATTTGGTATGTGCACGTGGCAAATTTGCTATTTGATACTACATAACCACCTTATATTCCTGAAGATATTCATATTGTTCCACGGTGTCTGTGAACGCTAATTACTAGACCTTGAAGTTCCTATGTTACTCTGTATACGATCTAATGTGAAGTGCCTCCACAGCCAATATAGTCATGACAGTACACATTCACACTGATAGCTTATGGAATGGCGCACGACATTCATACAGAGTGAAGGGCTTCCTTTTGAATCACTTGCGTGAAGATTTCAAGTGCCGCCGCGGGCTGGAAGGCTGGCTGGGTGGAATTATGGTCAATTAGTCGCTTGAGATAGAATCTGGTACTGTACTGACAACTTCGTGGCCAGCAGCATAAACACGTCTAGAAACGCGTCATCCTCAGCATGTATCACTGATGAGCTGAGAGATGACTAACGCAAAAGAGAAGTTGCCAACGTTCTTGATAGCTGCAACAGAATCACCGTTGAGCGTCATGTTAGTAAAGACCGCACTATTCAGAGCGGCTTTCCCGGACCAATCCATCTCCAGTACAGCTTCGTGAACTCCTACCCAGTTGCAACTAAAGTTATTGCATAAGAGATCTTCATGGATCCTCCGGAAACTACTGCTTACATGATATCAGCATCGCCAGCCTAGAAACGGACAAGAAAAGATAAGCGAATAGGGGAGAATGAATGGTTGAACATACCCAGATAAGAATCTTCAAGCCCGTGTCGGCAAGAGCGGCAAGCTGCGGCAACCATGTTCGTGCATCCTACGAGTCAAATTCACAGAGTGAATATCATCCTACACAACAATCATTCAGGACATACATCACCCGTCTTAGCAAAGAGCTCAAAAGGAGGATCGGGGCACTCCCCATATGGTACCTCCGCGCCTATAGCACTTGTAACAGACGAAAGGCCCAAATAATCCACGTAGAACTTCGGGGGAAACGGTTCTGATGAATCTTGACGCAAATCATATGGGTCACGTTTTCCAATCGCAGGAACAAACAGATGTTGAGTCTGTATGTCAAGTCAGAGAGGAATCTAGATGAAATTAGGTCTTGAACTACATACGCAGAACTTATCCGCATTGATACATATCTTATTTGAAGAATCGGCGGTACCCGCGGCGTAGCAAGCTTCTTCTTGGACCTGGCAACCGTTGCTTCGGAAATACGAGTTGTTCATCTTCGTAGTTGTCGAAGGGGGCACAAGTGCCCCGTATCCAGGCGCATTGGCGGCAAAATCGACATAGGCCTTGTTTTGGATTAAGGGATCAATCCAGCCGCTTGGAGCTAACGTAAGGAAACATTCGATCAGGGAAAAGATGACTCACTTATTGATCATGAGAGCGCTAACCACTATTTCTTCACCCGTCAGGGCCCCACTCCGAATCAGCGCATTTTGCTGATCAAAGTAAGTCACAAAAGCGGGTCCGTAATGCCCTCCATAGCTTTCTGTCGCAAAGATGAACCTGAAGATCCATTTGAAGAAGAGTAAGGATTAGAGTGCAACTCAAAATCTCACAACTTGGACGTACTCGCGGCTATGATATGCTGCGAAAGCAGAGCTCTCGAATAAGACCTGAAATACCCGCCACACGACCTGCGCTGCAGACTCCGTGCTGTTAACGGTGTCAGTTCCATGAGAGAAGCCGGTGCCAATGGGTTGGTCAATATAGATCACTGCGGAAGGCCGTTTATCAGATGGGAACCCATCTTCAATCACGCGGCGAGCAGCACGCACTATTGCTAACATTATTCCAGCTGCAAGAGGAATTAGTCTCTGTGAGGTTCCTTGAAATGTTTTTCTGACCTGAACGGGTTGAGTGTTGTCGTCTTTCCATCAGCGTTGACAGTACACGGGCCGTTCTCTGTCAAAAGGAAACAGTTATTCAGATAATCAATGTCGAATCGTCTGCTCGACATACCTTGAAAGAGGCCAATCATAGATGAGCAACCAGGGCCACCATTCAGCCTGGGTAAATACATTCCATTAGGTTGGTTCGATGTCAACGCATGGACCAAGAATACCATAGAGTGAAAGGGGCCGTTTGCGGCGACTTTCTGGCTTCAAAGAACCAAAACCACTACAGTAATGTGTGACTTGGATCGGAAGATTGCATATTCTGACTCACAAAGGACATATCCGTTCCAACATCAATATAACCCGAGAGTTGATTGACACCAGGAGTGGTCTCGCAAATACCGGAATTGTTGACGAAGCGCACACCTACGTCTTGAATAGTAGATTTGAAATTGGTCAGTTGAGTGATGGCTGGGCTAGCAGCTGTCGAGGCGATGAGGAATAAGAATGGAGAGAGGAGTGCGACGAGGCTCAACGAAAACTTAAGGGGAGACATGGAAAACTCGGATATTCTGTCTTGTAGCTCCGTCTATATCTATACGATATACCCTTGATAATTAAAGTTACTACATGGCAGACTAGTGAAATCCCAGGCTTCAGGAATCATATGGGCCGTTAAAGATTTTAGATTGTGTCCGAGCAACGTAATGGAGTCCCCGTATGATTTTAGCAACAGCATGTGTAGAAATAGCGATGAGGGAACGCTGTGATGTTTCGAAGCCACCCCATGTGAGCAAAGAACCAGAGTGGATTGCGTGGAGATAGATAAGGCGTTCAAAACATCTTTCTGCTTTCGTAGAGCAAAGGAAGTTTATAGATAGGATTACGAGATGCTTACTAGCCACACGCATGCACAACTTGAAACGATAGAAATACGTATACGAGTTCGCATCCTTAGACAATATACTTGGTCATCTGTGGGAGTTGCGGAAAACCAGAACAGGACAAATATTAGCCGGATGTAACTATTTTAATATGGAGAAATTCTCAATTAAATAATAACCTATTGAGAAAAAGACGCTCTCTATCGCAGAAATGCCACCACTGTCATGCATCATCTTACAATCACCATTGTCACGCTTTACTATACAGCCCAATGTTGCGCTCACTGCTGGCTCACATTTCGCCCTTGCTAACACCATCACGGCTTAAAGTTGCAGGATCGACGCAGTTTTTGTCATTCACCTGCGACGTGGTAGCGCTTGTGAGATGGGGAAGTGTTTAGGAAAGGAACCGTCAAAGGTCATGGCTGCTTTGCGAGAAGTGACACGGAAGAATCATTGTGCTGTCCCTCATTCATGTACCACTATGGACAATGTGGTGGTCTGTAACAAGAGTGATTTGTTCTCGTTTTATAACAGCGGCATTATGTCCAATCTGACCCCTATATTCCGCGATAATACTGACACTGCCATCGATCTCTCGGAGGACCGAACCCTCCATTACCATGCACGCGCAAGTTGAACATGCCAATATCAAATGCCATTTCCTCTGCGAACACTTGCAAGCCAATGACATATGTACTCAATACGTTGACACCTATCCATTAAACCGCTCACATTCACCCGAGTTAGGTCTCCAGTGGATACTTAGGAAATCCCATTGTCATCGCCATCACCCTTGCATCTTTGTCACTAGCATGGACCTTTTCGCTCCTCCTTCCATCGACCCCCTCAGTCATTTGTATGCGACTGAGAGTGAGACTATTTAGCTACTTGGTACACTCTTAAATCTTCACTCACTGTTGTCCCTACCATATCAATGTTTCTACAGCTACAGTAGGTACGGATTTGCAGTCACATATAAGTGACTTTCAGAATATTTTCTACAGGTGTGCAGTGTGAATTCAAAGGTGACTCCAGCCATTCCGATCTCTCATAGAGCCTACGGAGCCTGATACTATTTCGCGCTTGCGATAGATTACCTCTCATCCTGTAATGTAGTCTTTGTAGTTGCAATCAAGAACATATCTTTGAAAGGTGTAACCTGCTACTCTAATAAACAGACTCTCCCTTGACCACCATCGCCCTATCGTTAATAAACACAATCTGCTCTTTCCTATAATGATACAATATCATAGTCAACATTGAGTTGAATGAGCGCCGGATGCAGTGTTGTGGTATATGGCTTCAAAAGTGGACCTAAGGGCAAAAATTACTATGAGTAGAATATATCATAGCTCGGAAACGCACGGAGAACACCAATGCCGTCGCTAGGATCTAGGCTCGTTTGCGGACGAGACCCAAAACTCCATCATGAATTATGATACTATTGAGCGCTAGGGGTCGACGACTCGGCGTAATCAAATTTCATATACAAAAGCAATTTCTGAACCATGGAAAACTAGTAACCTGATTAAGGGACGACGCACCTTCCAATCCGCCAGTCTTCAATCCTGCTTTGGCTGCTTAATCAAAACTTCTTGCGCTGGGAATGCTAGTGGAAGTTCAGATCTCCATCTGTCGTACGTAGTTCTCACGAGCTTTTTCAGGGAAAAATATGTATTTGTAGAGCCTTACTAATTGCAGCTGTCTAGCTTGGATACACTGTTGAGCCCGATGTCTGGTTGCCTAGTCTCCTGATGACGGTCATTATCAGAATTCCCTAGTATGCGAGAAGAACCCTCAAGTTTCACTGAAATAGGCGAACGTGATTACCGTAGGCTTTTGGGGTAGAAAGATAAGTCATCCATTGTTGAGGGTGTGCGTTTTCGCTGTCGTTGGTCAGTAAAATCTATGTTCTTTCTTGACATCTTAGAACATGAGCGTATTATGTATAGTTCTGTGTGCGTACTCGGGAGCTATGAATGGCTCGTCTCGAAGTAGACAATAGAGGGCTATCGTAGGTAGTATCAAGGGATCAAATGTGGACCAAGATGTATGTACAATGATCGCTGTGCTGGGTTGGCTTAGTTCAGTGACACAGGGTTAAATAAGATCTGGAGGACACGGAGCACACAATCTGACCAATATTGAGCCTCAGGCTGGGGTGGCTCACGGGCATCGACGACTTCATCGCGCTCATGCACAATCTCCATATCAGGTTCAGCGGGTGGCGGGGCTGCGGCAATCGGACGTTCATCTTCGGGTGGAACGACATTATGTTCCTCTTCCCAGCCTGCTGCACCAACCTCCCCCTCGGCACCATCCCTGTGGATATTTTGGTTGACTTCTAGAAAGATTTGAACATCGCCGGCCTCTGCGTGCTGAATTTCAGGGGACTGTCGAGAAGGCTTAAGATGAACTCGAATTGTCCCGTTCATAAGCGAAGACTGTTACCTCGCCGGAGAGTCGATAGGGATGGAACCTACGGCAACGCAGCTGGGCATATCTGTTTGAACGCTTTCCCCCACTGAAAGCAAAGCTAGCAGGTATGGAGCCATCAAATGGCAGACCACTTGAAGGAACTGAAGGAGGGGTCGTTGTTGTAGGGTGCTCCATTGTTCGTACTAAGGTCGCAATTTGGCACCTTGTGTTTCGGCGCACGATCATAAAGTCAACAGTGGGGCTGAACCTAAAATTAGCCCGTACTGACTATACCACGATGCTGCTTCTAGTGGGGTGACTCAATGTTCGGCGTGACAATCAATTGATTTCTGCAGAACAATTCTTACAGCCCACGGCGACTTACCAACATGGTGCAAGCTGCAATATATTCGCACTCCCGGTAATTCGTCGAGAACCCTCCGAATCAGTGCCCTGAAACGAAACACAACATTTGACGTTTGACAGAGGTTCTCCATGTACACAACCATGACTGTATTGAACGGTGTCCATTGATGGTCTGAATATATGTCGCTCACGGTCACGGCTTTCCGTGTCCTATTCAGCGCCACAGATTAGACCGTTCATTCCCTTCAAAGGCAATGATGGCAAGATTTCTCACAAAGTACTAGATCTGGGTCTCATATTCGCAGATCTACACCATTACACCCGCCATATGCGAGATCATATCGAGCCTTCAATGAACGCCGTTGACAGGAAGGCCAAAATCGGAGTAGCGGAAATTGTTCTTAGCTACTAGATAAGGACGGATCTAGATGATTCAACCTGACATCGGGATCATGGTCATCAAATTCCGTTCTCTCATTACCGATACGGAAGCCCGGAGTCCACGATAATGAGAACAATCATTGGAGCCCATCTCGACAAGAAGACCTTGTTAACATACGAAATTGGTTATAACGCATTTGAGCCTTTGTTACAACGCATGAAAAGGAGAAATATTTCGTACAGGCATTGGCAATCTGTAATCCGTCGGCTCATGAAACCTGAACCCTTGCACATTATTTAGAACTATTCGTGACAAGCCATAACTAAGACGGGAGACGGGAAATGCCAGACCAGATCATTAGGATGCTCTGTTGGTGAACGGTCAAGGCAATTACCAGTTATGCTGAGAGAAGCGGATTTATCAGCTATTACAAGACAATCGGGATATCGAAAGAAAGTAGCACGGGAGTAGTATGACGGAGGTATCTATTGTAGGGCACTGAGTCAGTGACGAGGGAAAAATCGATGTCTCCACTGACTTCGTGGTAGAGCAACAATTTATAGATGCAAAAGATCTCGGAAAACCGTACAATCGAAGTCTTCTTGGATTTGGCTCCACATCGAGCTAGATCGAGAACTCCGGAGATGAAGCAGTCCTACGTAAGGACTTCTGTCAGGTCAATGTGCTATGCCATGTGTAGTCTGCAAGCAGACACCGGACGAGCTTTGCGCATTCGGAAAAAAAAGTGAAGCCGAATTGCGAAAAAGTGAAACCGAATTGACGAACTGAACGCTGAGAACTTGAAAGAGAAAGGGCTCAGGCGAATTAACGACCACTTGTCCACAGTTCCTGACACGTCAGTCACATGCCACGAACCTGATCATGTGAATTTCAATCGCTCTCTCCATCGACCCATGATAATGACGGGCGTCGCCGGCGTACATCCTGATTCCACCATGCGCCACACGCCTCCAGTCTCCTTCACAATTCTCTCCTTCTTCCATTGCGCGTGCTAAAGTGGTAATAGCGATAACGCCACTTCCGCACCCAACGACCTTACTATCCGTGCCATAGGTGCCGAGCGGCATGAATTCTTTTACAGGAGCTGTATCCTCTCTGCTTCCTCAGATTGTGCTATCGTGCTCTCTGCCCAATACCCCATTAGCCACTCATGCTCAGGAGGAGTATAAGGGGAAGGACGACCAAGGAACCATCCTCAGTTCCAATTATCACCTGAAAGTTTAAGCGATCCGTTGGACCTATCTTCTGGATACAGGATCGTATCAAGGAATTGATCTCGTGGAAGAGAGGCTTGGAGTCCGCCCAATACCTCATGCTCAGGAGGAGTAGAAGGGGAAGGACGACCAAGGAACCATCCTTAGTTCCAATTACCACCTTCAAGTTTAAACGATTCGTTAGTCCTATCTTCTGGATGCAGGATCGTATTGAGGAATTGATCTCGCGAAGAGAGGCTTGGAGTCCGCCCAATACATCATGCTCAGGAGGAGTATAAGGGGAAGGACGACCAAGGAACCATTCTCAGTTCCAATTACCACCTGAAAGTTTAAGCGATTCGTTGGGTCTATCTTTCGCATGCAGGATCGTATTGAGGAACTGATCTCGTGGAAGAGAGGCCAGAGAGTTACAGGTGTGTGAATTGCTGCGTATGTTGATGAACAGTTGACTGAAATCTCTCCAGCCCATCTATTCATCACCGACGCGCTCACCGCTCCAATATTCACCGAAGTTTATATTTAAAGATCGTAACCAAATGACCTTGAATATAAACAGCCTCTCACTTGACCTGACGGCGAGAATGAAACACCACCGCCCTTCCATTAATAAACGCAATCTGCTCTTCCCTATAATCATCCGGTATCATAGTCAAATTCGCACCATTGAGTTGCATGAGCGCCGGATGTGCTGTGGTATATTGCTCCCAAAGAGGGCCTAAAGGAAGAACTTTACCATGGGTAGGAAAACCATATCATAAACTTGGAAAACGCACGGGGAACACCAAATCCGTCGTTTGGATCTAGACTCGTTGCGAACGAGATCCAATACTCCATCATGATACTACTGAGCACTAGAGAAGTCTGGGTCGGTGCGATCAAATTTCCGTATACAAAGGCGATTTCTGAACCATGGAAAACTAGGGAAGGGAATGTAATCGTCTTAGTCTTTTTTTGACGACCCTGATAATGGACAACGCACCTCCAAGTTGTCCAGAGCCAGGTTGAGGTTCTGTAAAAAGGTATCCGTACGTCTTCAAGCCTGCCTTTGCAGCAACTTCGTTAAAATTCCTGCGCTGGGACTGGAAGCTCAAATCTCCATCTAGCATAGTTTTCGTGAGCTTTTTTTGTAGAGAATGGGTGTCGGGACTCTCGGGATCCTTACCGATTGCAGCAGCTTGCTTGAATACACTACTGAGCCCGAACGTCTGGTTACCTGTATTGAAGGGAGAGCCGAGAGCAGGAATATCAGGGTATAATTTTAGGAGCATGTTGGATGTATCGTTGAGCTCTATGACTGATACTATGGGCGGAGAAAAGTTCGCAATGATGGAGTTGCGGACTTGCTGTTCAGAGTTTATTGTAGGTGACGTAAATAAGGTCCCTTCAGGCGAGGAAATACAGAAATCAGGAATCGGGATGAACACACGTCATGTTAAGGGATACATACCCTCATCGAGATTTGTTCCAGTGATGAAAGGAACACGAGCGAATTGACCTTCTGAAAATAGCTTGGAGGGTATGTCGGGTAATAGCCCATCTGGACCATCGAGCGTTGGGTCGAATGGGAAGAGTTCTGTAGACAGTTCAACAGAGTTGAGGAATCCCTGGAAGATATCGCTTGAATTAGCAGCCTTGATGCAGGAGAAGGTGTTCCCGGAGGTGGCGACGTCGGCACAGGATGAGATACCGCCCACAAAATTTTGCCAGTCGATCTCGCGCCGAGCGGCATTGAAAATGGGCGAGGAGGCTGGAGATCCAGATTCGAGGATCTTTGAAGTATTTCAATTGGGGCGTTGACCGTGAGAAGAGATGGACAAGCCGTACAACGCTCCGAACAAGTTTAGATAACGGAGAGTTGAAGTACAAGATCGATGTCATGATCGCACCGGCACTCTCGCCAAACGCAGTCACCTAAAGAGGTTTACAGAGTGAGTTAGTTGCGAACAGTTCAGGGTTTTGGTTGGGGGAGAAGGTAGTGGCACTTTCTGATTGTCGCCCCCGAAGGTTTGGATATTTGCCTGGACCCACTCGAGCGCAGCGATTTGATCTCTTATCGCCAGATTGAGCGCCTTCTGGTCATCGGCTAGCACAACAGGTGTTCCGTCTTGCTCTGGGCCTGGTGAGATGCAAACTCTCACCTTCCTGCCCCTGTGGAAATCCTAAAGGGCCAAGTCTGTAATTGAAATTTACATAGATTAATGGTGTTCCCTGTTACGCTCGCATTGAATATTCTTTTGAAACGAGTTGTTTTGCTCACACGAGCAACACTGCGAGCGACGATCGCGCTCCCATTGTACATACTCGACTGGCCTGCAAAAAACCCTCCGCCGTATCTGGACGGGATGAGAACGTGCACATCTCGCAGTGTTCTCTGACATGTGCTTACGTCCAGAACAACTTGAGCAGGGAATGGGAACGTGTTGCTAAAATAGGAAGAAGAGCGGAGAAAGAACTCACCACCGGCAGCTTTGCGTTCGGTTTTGTACCCGAGGGACGGAAGACGTTGATCGTAAGGCAGTCCTCTGACATCGGGCCCTGTTCAAGCAGCCCTACTAGAGGCTGCAGCGTGAACGATGCCTAAGGATTTGTTTGAAGAAGAATGAAAGGCACAGGACATACGGCCTGGAAACATGATGGGCCGAAGTTAGTTGCGTCGAAATCAGACTTGTTGTTAGTAGGTTGGAGCTTGAGCACGGGGGGTTCAAGACGCAGATTTCCAATGGGAGGCTCGGCAAAAGGAATGCCTTTCATAATTGTCAAATGAATCTGCTGCAGGACGTAAGATACGGACGCACCTCCGAAGAAATCCTGCTTCAGCCCAGATATATCACGGCCGACCAATGTGGTTTGCCCTAGGGTGACTTCTGGGGCTGCAGATACCAGAGGAGCCAATGCAAGCAAAAGCAGAGAGGAGAGGAACATGTCGGACTGTGCTTCCCCACATTCGTGGCATCTTTTAAGCTGGCAAGAGATATCTGACGTCATGTCGACGCGTCGTTCTTGTCAGCAGGTCACGTGAACGCTATGCGACTCGTTTCATCTTTGCACTGGCTGTTGGCTTTGAGTATACCCTATTCGTTATGCCTGTTCGTTCGGACCTCGACGCGTCTTTTGTTCTTGTAGACAGTTCCTCTAGTAAATCCAGTGATCATGCTGAACCAGAGGTCACTAACACTGCTGTCAACTTTGATCATCCTTCGCTGGAAGCATCTTACTGCCCAGGCTCTGCATCTCCAACTTACGCGCATGACTGGTCTGTACGAGGAACGGGTATGTCGCTGCGGATACAGGGACGTCACTTTGTTGATGCATATGGGCGGGTCTGTTCGCTGCGAGGCGTGAATTTGGCAGGATGTTCAAAGGCGTGCGTGCTGAGGTACTGCTTCCCGTTTTTGATGCTAAAAACCCCTTTTGTTAGTCCAACAAACGACAATCACGATACCTTCCCTTCAGATGCCGAATCTGTGACCTTTGTTGGCAGACCATTTCCCCTCGAAGAGGCTCCAGAACATTTTGCACGTTTACGGAGGTGGGGTCTCACATTCAGTATGTCTCCCCAACAAATCTTCGCTTAAACTCTGCATCATGTTAACCTTAAACTTTTAGTTCGTTTTCTCGTAACGTGGGAAGCCATCGAACACGCAGGCCCGTACGTTTCCTTTTCTTTTCTTTACTTTACCCGATTCTCATTGATTTGTCAAAATAAAGGGGTATCTACGACCTCGAGTACCTACACTATGTCCGCCAACTCCTTTCTCTCCTTCCCTCGTACGGACTCACAGCCTTCGTTTCAATCCACCAAGACGTCTGGTCACGATATTCTGGTGGATCCGGTGCCCCAGCATGGACACTCGAGCTCGCAGGTTTCGATCTCGACGCGTTAGAGGAGACGGGTGCGGCGTGGCTATCGGGTGTCAAAGGCGGTGGTCACGAGGAGTCGGAAAGAGGCGTTTGGCCGACTGGGTATACCAAGTTGGCGGCGGCGACGATGGCGTGAGTGTTTGGGATATGGTACTGACTTGTTTTGGAGGCTGACGGAGGCGTTTGCGAAGGACGTTGTTTTGGGCAGGTCGCACGTTTGCACCAAAGCTGAAGGTCAAGGATAAGAATGGAGAGCTTGTATCGATACAGCAGTTTTTGCAGGATTCTTATCTGGCGATGTCCGAGCTTCTTGCGAAAACTCTTGGGGACTTGGATGGAGTTTTGGGTTTTGAGGTACGTCAGTTCGCGTTGTGAATAAATACTTACACGTAAATCGCGTAGATGTTTAACGAACCCCACAGAGGATACGTAGAGCTTCAATCATTCCACTCATGGGACTACAATACTGACCTCCACCTCTCCTATTGCCGTACGTTCATACATCTATATCTCTCCCTTCGTCTCATTCAACCTTTTACCAGCAACGGCTTTCGAATCTTTCCAACTTGGTGCCGGGCACCCCACAGCAGTCGGCGCCTGGACACGCTCCTTCCCCATGCCAACACGGCGCACTTCTTTTGTCGTGCTCAACCCGCACGGGAGGTCGGTATGGCGCCTTGATGGCCCGTCCGGCGGGAAGTGCATTTGGGAGTTGCATAATGTGTGGGGCTGGGATAAGAATCGTGACGAGGGCGTGCTGTTGAGAGAGAATTATTTTAAATCCAATCCTGCGACAGGGAAAAAGGTACGCGCGCATCTTCTGGGTTTCACTCTCACGATGGTTCATTCATGCTGGGGATGGATAGGTTGATTGGTATACCGATTTCTATTTTCCATTTTTGAAAAAGTGGACGGAGCGTGTACGCGGGGCGTCGGCTCCCGAGAAGATTATCTTTACGGAAGCTATACCTAACGAAGTGTGTTGCATCGCCTTGGACTGCATGTCTCCTTTCTTTCGTTAACCAAGGACCCGTTCAAGTTCTGTCCAACATCTTGGACCCCGGACCATCGAGTCCCGAACATGGCATATGCTCCACACTGGTCAGTCGTTCTTATCTCCATATATAGTAAGAAATTGATGGTTGTGTGCAGGTACGACCTCAATGCGCTATTCGCTAAGGCCTTTGGGGAGTTCACGGTCAATGTCCAAGGTCTCTCCCGGGTACGTTTTCGACTTCTTTCCTCCCGCGAGCAAAGGATTGACATGACTCCGACACTTCTAAAAAGGGAATGTTTCCTTTGAAGGCTTTCTACTGGGGGCAGAGCGGCGCACGGGAGAATTTCAGCTTGCAGATCCACAATATCGTCAAACACGCCCATGAAGCTCTTGGAGAACACCCCGTCATTATCGGCGAGTGTGGTATTCCTATGGATATGAAGTACGTATATCGAGACAAGTCCAGCTTGGGTGTGATATGTCTATTAACACGGCGGATGTTCTCGTTTGATCTTCAGTAAGAAAGAAGCGTTCTTAACGGACAATTTTATATGGCAAACGAGGATGATGGATGCTATGCTTACTGCGCTTGAAAAATCTCTCGTCGGATTCACGTACGTCTCGTTTCGTTTTTCTGTCCCCTCAGACCTCTTTGAAGTTAGTTCCCTACAGTCTCTGGAGTTATAACCCTTCCAACACGGACCTTGCAGGAGACGATTGGAACGGCGAAAACTTCTCCTGGTTCAGCCGCAGGCGTGCTCTACCACCGTCGCTTTTGTACTACGAACAGGACATGCCGTCTCTCGATAACGGAGGACGTATCTTGTCCTCCGTTGTCCGTCCGTATCCCGCCAAAACTGCCGGTATACCACACAAGTTTGAATACGAGATGAACACTGGGTGTTTTGTGTTTGAGTGGCGGAATCGGGATGCGGAGAATGGGGATGAATGTGGACATGGAGATGGAGGAGACGAGCGGTCTTCAGGTAACATCGATTTGAGGTCGTTGGAAACGGAGATTTTTCTGCCGGCGTTGCTTACTGTTGGTCGGAAGGTGATTGTTGAGGGCTTGGATGCGGAGGACACGTATGAACATGATGAGAGCAGGCAGACGCTTTTCGTTGTTGCGCGGGACACGAGACCCGGGCGCGTACATAGGATATCGGTGTCGGTCTATCCACCGGTTGTGTCTGTGTTCCCGGTTAGTGATTTTTGGTTGGATTTTGGGCCACGTATTGTCGCGGCTGGAGGTCTTTTTGTTGGAATCTTGGTATTTGCTCTGTATGTGCGTTATGGACTCGAGGTTTGATAGATACGGATCGTAGGTAGATAGCACTGATACCATGTAAGGTAGAATATAGGTCTTGTCACGACCCAGTTTGACTTGGGTTGGACGTCTTTTTTTTATTGCCGGCATAGTTGAATGCCACGAGTCCTTGTCCTTTGACCTTTGACCTATCCGACATTCCTTTGGCGTTTCCTTAGACGCTAGACTTGGTATACCTATCGCCGCCTTCTCCGCAACTTCTCTGTCGGGTTTGTTATGTCAGTATTTTGCCAAACTTGAAATCTTCGCTGTTCAGTATACGGATAAGTAGGAGAAGTTTTAGAACACGAGATCGTGGAATCAATTGAATTGTGAAAATTAAAGAGGAGAAAAAGAAGGTATCATAGGAAATCGGAGTGGAGGTGAAAGAGGAGAACTAGAACATAAGAATAAGGAGAAGTCGACGAGATGTAAGGGGTAAGTCGGAATTTGGAATGGACTTGGTTGCGAAAGTTTATGACGACTATAGGCTCATAATCTTTTGAGATCGTGGCCATCTCGATGTACCGAGATATTGCCTTAAGGAGCTTGGGATTTAAATTCGATTTGCTGGTTGTTTGATCATCCCCTTTTGGGGCAAGTGTTCTGCCATGTAGATTATTCTTCTCTGGTCAAAACACATGTACTATCCTATGAGAATATCTGAGTATAACCTTCCAGTGGTAGAGAAAGCACAATGATGTGCGAAAATTTGATATTCTCGGTGTTTTTCAGTTAAACAAATACTCCTGAGGGCCTTGGGATAGTCAATCAGGGACATACCCATCTGATAATCCATGTAGCTTCCAGACATTCTTCTGATATAGACTAGTGGTAACACACAACACTTGGGTTCACAGAGAACCTCCTTTGCCACCCTGTATCCTGAGGATACAACAAGGGATACGGCATTTCATTTTCTCCATCGATAAGCATGACTCAGTGACGATGACTTCATTTCAGCAAAAAGTCACTTAGAAAACTTGGCCAAACATGGCCTGGGACCCATGGGTTGAAGGAGGTATAATTATGTAGGCTATAGATAGTAATACAATGTAAAAGTCATAATCAATGCACATTCTCAAACATTTTCATCATGACTCCCAAAAAATTATCAAGACAGATAGTGAATTTTTAATATTATGTGAGACCAACATGAGATGAGGAATCCCAGATGATTATCACTCATCAGCAAAAAGTCACTTGGAAAACTTGGCCAAACATGGCCTGGGACCCATGGGTTGAAGGAGGTATAATTATGTAGGCTATAGATAGTAATACAATGTAAAAGTCATAATCAATGCACATTCTCAAACATTTTCATGATGACTCCCAAAAATTATCAATACAGATAGTGAATTTTTAATATCATGTGAGACCAACATGAGATGAGGAATCTCAGATGATTATCATGTTGTCTTGACCTTATCAGGCCATATCACACAAAATAATTGAAATGCCACATTGCTATCAATCTGACTTGGCTATAGCTTACTAATGTCTGAATGAGTCTAGAATATAATCCTAAGCTAATACTGCTACATATATCTTTTTGCAAAGCAGTCTGCCATTAGTATATATTTTATATATAATCATGGTCAAAGATACATTTGAGTATCCTAGAATAAAACCATTCAGATATTGTTCTTGGATTTCTTGAACATTCTGGGTCTTTCTTATTTGTTAATACATTTTGGAAACCAGACTGGTGATACATTATGTTATCTTTCCAGGGTGGCATTTCTTGACATACTGCAATATAATTTTGCCATTAGAAAATTACAAGGCACCAAATTCTAGAGACTCTTCAAAATACTCTTCTTCTTCATCCTCACTGTTGCCTTCTCCTAGATCCTCCTCATCTGAATCTTCTTCCTCTTCAAACTTCCCAAGTTCCTCTCCAATCACTGCTTCAGCTGACTTGTTCTCCAATTCCTCATCTGTTTCCTTGGAATCTGAGTCTGAATTCTTTGAAAATATACCTTTTCCATATTCTTTTGTAAGGCATGTGTTGCTCTTTGTGTTATTTTATGTCCAATTCCACCAGTAAAACACACAAACATATCTCTGTTAACAAATCTAAATTCTGATATTAGTCATTGCAATCAATTTCAATTAACAATTACTTACATGTTAACATAGTATCACTCACAATCCATGTCACTTTCATCTGCATGTCTTGCCATAGATGGGCCCCATAAGTGATTTGTAAGTTGACCTGAAAATTGGGGAATTAAATGAACTGCATGTAGAACATTTGCAGGGTCAATAAATTCAAAGGCATCATCACCCTTTACAAAGCCAAGCAATATGTGTGTTTGGCAGTTGCTTGGCTTGATAGTCAAACCAATAACCACACCCCCAAATAAATTCCAGTTGTTGAAAAGAAGCTCCACTACTCTGAACCTGCACTATTGCATGGAATATCTTCACAACTCAAAAATACCAATATGGATGAAATTGGCTGTCATCTTCATCAGCAAGAACCATCATATCAGAATGTCATTGAAGGTTAATTGTATCTTGGTCATGTCAATTATCATATGTAGTGTAGTTGATCCATAATGTCTTGTGCTCATGAATCATTTGATCTTTGATAATGAGCTTTAAACAACCTTCATCTGTGAATTCTGTGTTTTGAGGAAGCAATCATGACAAGAAGTGGTCAACAAGTTTGAAGGTAAAGTTCTAAAACATGTTTCAATATTTGTATCCCAGAATAATCAAAATTATACAGACCTTAATAGCAGGGTCATCTTGATAGTCTTTAGCCCATTGCAAAAGATTGATGGATGATTGTCTTGTCTTTGAAATATAATGATGGTCTTCAGGATTTGTAGGTGGTAAGACTTCCTCAATGATATCCTTCATAGCACATGACTGAGCTTGTTGTTGCTCTTGTAAAGCAATTTGTCCTTAAAATTGATTTTTATTAGTTTGTGCATAAAAATCCTTGACATGCTTGTGCTCCATTTCACCCTAATAGAACAATTAGATCAATCAAAAGATAGTTCTATTCACTTACAATTTGAGTGGAGTAAGAGTCTGTAGTTCCAAAGTGTTGAATTGCATGTGGATAATGCACCATAGAGTGAATTTTAGGAGTGTCAAGTGTGAAAGGTCAATATTTATTTGATGGTGTAGTGGATTTAAATTTATTTGACTTTGAAGGCTGAATCTCCCTTGCCATCATTACTGGCAGCCAATTTTGTGTGCTTCCTCATGAATTTTGTGACAATTGTGCACTTGCCTGCATCCATGGCTAGGTCTGTTGCAAGATCACACATCTGATCCAGTTGCACTTGCATTTCCTGTACATGAGTAGGGGGCAGATCATCCCCCTCTGGGCCAATACAAGCATCTGCACATATGTAGTCATAGACATGGTCTATGTCTTGAGGAGAGTCACTCTCAAATTAGCAGGATAAACAGTCCACTACCTTATTGAGCTCTCTTTTTACATATGTGATGTTGAAATTAAATTTTAACATATAATCTGTCCACCATTGTTGATGCAGGGACAAATTCTGTTGAGTTTTTAAGAACTCAAGTGCTTTATGATCCATTATCACATGGATTTTGTACCCCAGAAGCTTATCTTCCCACTTGAGGAGGGCTTCTAAGATAGCTAGAGTTTCAAGTTCATGCATGGCACAATTTTGCTGTGCATTAGTGAACTTTTTGGACATGAATCCTGCTAGCCAACATTTCTGCCAGCTTGGACCTTGTCCATACATTGCTCCAATGCCTGTCTTTGAGGTGTCACAGATCAGCCAGATAGGATTCTTGTGTTGAGGATCAATCAGGCATATGACTGGAGTTTTGGCCCAGATCCTCTTGATCATGTCAAAACACCATTGGTGGATGGGTCACCAATGAAATGGTGATCCGTTCTGTGTTATGGCCATTAATAGCCCAGTGTATGCCAATACATTGGGCAGAAAGTTCCTGATGTAGTTCACCAGCCCAACAAACCATTGGATGTTGTTGTAGGTTCTAAGAGTGCACCACTCCTGGATCCTATTCAACTTCTTTATATAAGGGTGTATACTCTGTGAGTCAATTACATGGCTGAGGCACTCTATATGCTTGGCATACAACTCACACTTCTTCCATTTGAGGTAGAGCTTGTTTTTTTGTAGTCTTTCAAAGACTATTTTAATGTGCTGCTTGTATTCCTCAATGGAGTCTGAGAAGATGAATATGTTGTCTAAATAGACATGCATACACTTGCTAATGATGTCCCTAAGATGGATGTCATTAGGCATTGGAATGTGGCTGGCACATGACAGTTGCCAATCTACATGATGTTGCTGTGATACATTCCAGTAATGGTCATAAACACAGTCTTAGGTATGTTTGATGTATGTATCCTCACTTGCTCATACACATCAGTGAGGTCAATCTTTGACCTCACTGGTGCGCAAGCCACATCCTCCCTAATAACCTTTTAGTCTGGTAAGGGTGTTACATCCTTAATGGTATTGACATTGTGCTGATAAGCATCTAATGCTGTCTGCAGGGATCCATCCTTTTTGAGGATGCATAATAGTGGTGTGGCTTGGTCAGCCACACATGGCTCTCACCACTTGGCCCACACTCTGGCATGAAGTATGAGTACTGTTTAGACTCATTAATGAGATTTATCTTATGATTTACTTCTTGCCAAGGAAGAAGTTCCTCCTTTGTTCCATTGACAATGTCTTAGAACTCATCATACCACTGCTATCAAAGGCACAGAATATTGCCTTCTGATAGCTTAGGAAATTGTAACTTTCCCCCAACTACTGTTGATGAAGAGCAATGCTCTTCCTTGTTCAACTTTGCTGGTGGTACAAGCTTTGCATACTTATCATGCAAAGCTATCAGACAAGTTTCTGATTTGTCTGGTATGTTCAGCCAAGCAGGACCATGAGTTGTCCTGCCTCTTGCTTCTTTCCATGAGTATTTGAACTTGCTAGGCTCAGATAATTCATCTTCTGTAGCCATTCTATATATTTTGTCCTCAGGAGTCAATCTTCTTACCCCTTCCTGTTGTGTCAGGTCAGCAATGACCTGATTCCACTCTTGTAGCATATGTGGGTCATACACCCATTCCAGAGTAGGCTTTGGGATTGGTCTGTCCCAAATCTTCCTTTTCCTTACCTTTGAAGGGTCAATTCAAACCTTCTGGCATACTCTCTTCCCCTCTTGAAGAGTACTCCTTTGATACTCTTCTTTGGATACCACCAGAGATGGGTGATCATCAGGTAGACTCTCAGTTACCCAAACTTCATCCTCATCCACTACCTCTTCTATAGTGGGCTGCTTGAGTCCACCCAAGAGTCAAGGCCACTCATCATGCTGCTTCTCCACTGTGCAGAAGTATTGTGCATGGCTGTTGGCATCCTCCAGCTCCAATTTGTGAGCTGAAGTTGCCCTTCCATCAATGACCACCTGGTCATTTACAAAATCAAGGAGAACCTTGTGAGTTCTCATGAATGGTGTTCCTACAATCATATTATAGCAATTGAAATTTGTCTACATAGACATTGCAAATCTTGCCAGGGACCTTCATGGTAACCCTGGCACTATAGTTTACTATAGAATGACTTCCAATCATTTTCAGCTGCAGGGTAATGGGGGTGGCCAATGGTGCCACCTGTATTCCAGCCACATGCATGAATGAGGGAGTGATTCCAGAGGTGGTACTCCCTGAATCCCACAGCATCCATGCTCTATGGCCATTCACTTCTACCCCAGTGACAAGACATTCTTTGCCTTGTGCTGGCAGCACTGGGCATTCTATGGCATCCTTGGACACCATGAGCTGCACTTTTCTCATGCAAACATTGTTACTAGGTTCTTTCTTTCTTTGTTTGCCAATAGGAACCTCTGTGAGGGCAAATAGTCCCTCATTATCACTACCACAAGTATAGTACTTGTTATCATACATTTCCAATTCAACATACTCCTCACCATGCTTCTGAGTCCCATCAAACTCAAATGCCTTGTTGATGTCAGCCTCAGCAGGCTCTTCCTCCTACCCATTGTTGGCTTCCTCTACATCTGACAGCACAGCTGTATGAGCTGCCCACACAAATACCTGGGGAGCTGGTTTAGCTGGCTTCTTGCATTTGCATGCAAAGTGCCCAGCCTTTCTGCACTTATAGCAGTTCACAGACTGCCTGGCATCCTTGCTCAGTTGGCCAGATGCTATGGCCACAACATTTTTTCCTGCAGCAAGATGTTTTCTCACTGCCTGTACTGCAGCCACAGGTTGGGAGGGCCCCAAGCCCACACTGGCTCTTGGTATCATGGGTCTTGAGGCCACACATATAGCTGGCCTCTTTGCTGACTGCAATGGCTGTGACTGCCCATGCTGTTCAGTCATCTCTGTCCACTTGGCTAATGCAGTTCCTATTGTGTGGGACTGCACTGGTGCTAATAACAGCTGCCATCCTGACCAACTTTTCTTGCTGTGCTCTAAATAGTGTGCAGCAGTTTTAATGCTGCTCTTGTAGGCTTTGGCCTCTAAGACAAACTCCTTAACTGTATTTACTTTGGGAGCCAGTCTGCTGTCACATATTAACACCACAAGCATGTCAGAGAGTATTCCCTCCAAGCACTGCTCATAAATAGTAAATTCATTGGGAAACATGGCTATGTTCTGAGCATAGTCAAGCAAGGCATCATAGAAGCCTTGCACCCCTTCTTCAATTGCATACACCATGTTGTGGAATGTGTCATATGCATCCTGCATTGTCAAAGGTTGTACAAACTGGTCATACAGTCCAAGGATCACATCCTCAAACCTCCAGTGGGACTGGGCCCTATTGACATGTATGACATGGTGTAGGTACCATTTCAGTGCACTTGCAGCTAGAAAGTCCATTAAAATTAGGGCTTTCTCACAATTGTGCCCATCCCCACCATACTGAGCTACAGTGTAGAATATGCAAATGCTCATCAGCCAGTCTTCAAGTTTGCTGAACTTGGCAGACCCTGCATAGGGAATGATTGTTTTTGATGGATCACTCCACCTGGGCTTGAGTTCTTCTGGTATAGCCAGTTGTACTGCAAGCAACTGTTCCATCACCACCCTCAGACAATCATGCATCATTTGGTGGTAATATTTGTGGGCTTCCTCCACTTCTGGAGTTGCAAAGCATTCACAATGTTGTGGCAGCATTTAGAACTGCTGCAGCTGTCTCTTTGGGAGGACTGTAGTCCTCCTCCTTCCAGCTCTGCATCCCACACCATCATCCTTGCCAAGAGGGCCTTTATCTGGTCCTCCTGGACCTGGATGACCTCTTCCCAGGGGTGGTGGTAGTCTACAACCAGGAAAAGGTGGTCCTCTTCCTGGACCTCCACCTCCTCTTTCCAGGCCTTAGAGTCTATGGTGTGGCATAGATAGAGGGGATGACACAGGATCACTAGAGAGTGATTCCAGTCCTGGGTCTCCACCCACAAGTCTCTTTCCAGACCAGTTTGTGAAAGCATTTGTTCCATGCCCTGTGTTTCTCTGGGAATCTGTGGGGCTCTGACCAGTCCCAGCATGTCCATCTCTGAGAGGGGAGCAAGAATCACACTCCTCCCTCTTAATTGGCCTGGTTCATTCTGGTAGAACATACTCTTTAGGCCATGCATCATAGGTGGTATTCTCTTGGAACACCACCCCTTGATCATCCACATGGGACTGTCCAAAGTCCTCCATGTCCCCATTGTGAAATTGCTGTAGAGCAATTCAATCTTCCCACATCAGTGCTCTCTGTGTAGACCCACTAGGTCCACACTGCACCATTGGTTGCTCTGCCATAATCACCAACCCTGCATCAGTGGATACTAAGTCTGGTGCTACAATTGTGCCAAATGTAGCCTGTTGTTGATGGTCCACTGCAGCCTGTCATTGATGGTCCACCACAGCCTGTTGTTGATGGTGCACTGCAGCCTGTCTAGCTGCATAATCACATGGTGTTTTGCAAAGCTGTTGCAGTGCTTGCAATAGAGTCAATACTTTGTTGACTGGGGACAGAGGGGGCACATAAGCTCCCCCAATATATGGAGATGGCATCACAGACAATGTCTGCAACCCCCACAGCTTCTTGTGCTGGAGGTAATCCATTATCTCCTGTGCTAAAAACAGCATGTAAATGTCCATATATCTTAATGGATCAGTTAGGATAATATCATCTCCCAATGATCTTTGGATCACAATGAGCTTAGCTACTCTTGCAGCTAAATATTGCTGAGTTGATGTCTTAGAAACCTCAACATGGCTCTGGCAGAATGCCATCACCCTTTGATGCAGGATGTCATCTGGATGAGCCTCACCATCTGTATCAGAGGTGTCTCTGACATCCTTTAGTATCATCTCAATGAACACAGCTGGGGCTGCTGATTGCATACCCAGCACTGGTCTAGCTCATGATCTTACAGACCCATGAGCCCTGTATGAAGAGTCTTCTCCACTCCTCAGCAATGTTCCCACTGTTGAGGAGTCTATTTGACCTCCTGCAGCAATTGGGAAGGATTGGAGTCCTTCCAGCCTCAGTGCTGTGGGTGCATACAAAGGAGTTTTTCCCTTGTCTGCTGACACCACTGTGCCTCCTAGCTCCACTGCCAGATATAGTTGAGTAGAGGGCCCTTGCAAGCCCTCCACTGGAACACCCTCCTGACCACCTGCAGGTGGTTGTACCAGAGTGACTGCTGGCAGTCCTCCTGGCATCACAGCACTCTCCCTGCCCCCATCATGGTGTGATGTGGCAAATTCTGATGTTCCATGTGGAGCATTCTTCAATGCTCCATCAGACTCTGTCTTGGACCTAGGCCTAAGCACCTGACCTTCCATAGTCACCACTGTGCCCATTGTGGAAGGTGCACATCAAAAATTTTAGCATGCTGATCATATCTAGTGGCAATGAACTTCTTTTACAGAAGTTTGACTTTCCAACTCACAAACAAGTTATTGCTTGTTTGACTTAAAAAAATGTAACATTTCCATTACAGGTTGTGCAGCTTACAGTTCACACAATGTAAGTCAAAACCAGTCAATAGTTCTCTCTACAAAGTATGAAGTAAGGTGCTGCTTTACATAAGTAATAGTATAATACTTTTAGGGATAGCATCATGTGACACTATCAGTGTAATTAAATATTAATATGTAATATATGTACAGCATGTAACAGATGCTCCATTACACCTTCAAGTCCCTGCTGACCAATTTTGGGGAGCTCAGACACAATGGTAAATCTATTCAATAATAATATAGCATTGTAACTGATAGAAGTATGCAGTTCCTTGCAAAATTTCAACATTGGTGGATCTGCCAAACATCTTCCACCACCTTTGATCAAAGCTTTTGGAGTTGTGAAGAAAGCTGCCTCCAGTGTAAATGTTACCTATGGACTGGATCCTAAGATTGGTGGTGCAATTCAACAGGCTGCTGACAATGTGTGTGCCCTTTCCATTGATATTCTTGGAATCATGAATTGACCTTGATTTCAAGGTTATTTCTGGCCAGTTGTCTGACCATTTCCTGCTAGTTGTCTTCCAAATGTGTAGTGGAACCCAGAGCGATATGAATGCCAACAAGGTCCTTTTTCTAGTTTAAATTGTTGTAAAAGCAACACTTGATACCTGTGCAAGTCATTTCCAATTGTGCCATTGAACTTTTGGGTGATGAACTCAGTTCAAAAAAGCCAGTACACCCCAATGATCATGTTAACATGAGCCAAAGCAGCAATGACATGTAAGTACCTATTCTGACACTCTTTCACAAGTGACACTGATCTTCCAAGCTTCCCAACTGTCATGCACAACTCTTGTTAAATGATGCTCAGGATAATGAGTACCATGGGAATGGTATGGTCCACAGCCTACTTCTTAGATTCATCTAACCTTCTGTATCAGGTATGTGGAGTGAGGTCTGTGATGTGCAAATCCTTAACATTAATAGCTTTAATACCAGTTATTTCCATTATTGAGTGAGGAAGAAATATCCAAGCTTGCCAAATGTTTCACCTGACACATGATGCATTATGAATCAAAGAAATGCATTGTATTTGACAATTGACTCTCTTTCCACCACCACCCCACCATGCCATCCTCATCAAAGAATCACCCTGAGCCTCAAGCCAAATCTCCTCAAAAGCACTCATCATGAGATGACTTTCTTGTCACCCTCAGGGTTGGAGTTGGGAAGGAGGCCCAGCAAGGAAAAGAGCTGTATGTTCATGTTTTTTGTATATGATTTTTTGTGGCTACTTGTAGTAACTACATGCCTAGATCTGACCCACTTGCACCATTCTATCAAGCCAGGAAACTCATTCCACAACTCATTAACCCCTCCTTGAATTAAACATGGTCTTTGTACAAGGTCTCATTGCAGAAGGATTCTTGACATTTCATTTATTGGAGGAGAGGATGATGATGAGAAACAAGATGATGATGAGGAACAAGTTGGTGATTCTGAGGAGGAGAAGGATGAGACAGAAAAATTTTAAAAGTGCATGTCAATCAATTATATGCACCCAATAACAGACTATATCCTTACTTTTATATTCAGGATGTGCATGAAAAAGCTCCAGGTAGCAGCCTTCAAGAAGATTACCCACAGATCCACAAATATTTGAAGTAGTTGTGCTGCAATATGGATGAGGGTACTGATTACTATGCAAGCAGTCTGAAAGACTTTGTTGAGGTTGTGAGTGTTGATTTTCAATCTTTTGTGAAAATTCCTCACATTTATCGAGTTCTAAAAAGGAGCAACAAGTGCTCATACAGTTGACACAAAGAAGGTGAAGAATATGATTATCACACTCATGTAAAATTCTAGTCTCCAATACCTTCTCCCATTGATTACCACCCCTTTGCCAAACAAGAAAGTGGACCATGGTTTCAACAGCTTTGACACCAGATTACTTATATGTCCTGCACAATTAGCATGGAAATATGATGACAGGTAAGCTTATTTTCAATTATACTATCCTACTTAATTTACTTTATAATTTTCAACTCCTCTTATGTGATGGCAAGGTGGATGTCACTGCACATGACTTCCCTCTCTTTATGTACAATGATACCCAAGGTTTCTGGACAAGTCACACTGGATTCCCCAAGGGACATCAGTTCAAAAATGAGTTGGATGCCCAGTATTCCTCAATCATGGGTGGGCTTTGTTGTGGACCTCTCCTTATGGCCATGTGTTCATTTTCATGCCCTGATTTCCCTGCTGATCATCTCTCAGGTATGCCAGCACATGCTTTTTGGGTCAGGCATTGATTGAGCAGAAAAACATGCCACCAAATGCCCAATTGCAGCTAAATATAGTATCACATGCATCACCCCTGAAATTATTGCTCAGGCAGTGGTGCAAGTGTGTGAATGATTGTCACTCATTTTTTGGCTAATTTGACATCCATAGGCACCCTTTGTGCTTGGCTCTGCATCTCAGTGGAATATTTCAGAGGGCTTATTTGCATATAAAACTTTTTATTATAATGTTTGTGCCTTGTTTGATGGAAGTATATGGGCACAGGAAACTCTCCACCACTGGAACCAGTATGTATTTATTATGTTGAAGAACAACTAATAGTTTTTTCTATAGAATTTTTTACAGTGACAATGGCACAATTCATGGCAGGCACAAAGTTCTCACCCCCCCTCCAAAGCCCAAAAATGACATTGCTTGACTGAAGAAAGTCTGTCAGAAACAGCTTTGGCAAGAAAAAGAGCAACTTTGTGAGGAGGAACAGTGCTGAGAGCAAGAAGAATGCAAGTGCTGGAATGAAGGTATGAAATGCAAGCATGGTGTAGGTGATGGCAGTGACAATAATGATGGTGGTGATGAGCATGAAGATGACCTTTGCCCCTCTAACAAATGCAAGACATGCCAGATCATAAGTGATGATGAAGAGTAAGTGGACTTGGATGGACTTGTGTTTCATGTGGACTCTATTACTGGTCTTTGTTATTGTATTTGTGCTCACAGACTTTGTACTGGGATTCAAACTTTTTGTGTTGTCATTGTTTTCATATTCATGTTCATGCATTGTATTTTTGTAACATGTTCTAATAGTAATTCATATCACAGATAGTCCTGCATAAGTTCACTTGTAAGTAATAAGGAAATATGATTAGATTGATGTGATAATATCAACTACATGAGATGACCTTGAGAATATTGTGATCTTCAGGGAGGACATATTCTGGGCACAGATAATCAGCCTACTCTTATACTGGTTCCTTTTTGCAGAACTTTGGTCTAATGATAATAAAAGATTACTTTGTATCATTTACCTATGTCATAATAAGTCGTATATAAGGGTGTCGGACTTTCCTTTATTGGCCAGATATGGCGACTAATATATTAGTCCCCTGGGTTGGTATTAGTGCCATTGTTTACCCATATATTCTGGCGAACCATACTAATCTCGTATTTCCGAAGAAAGAATCATCTCTTTACTCCTCTTGCCCTCTCTATGAGGTTATTGAACCGTTATCGGGAATCGCCCTGCATCTTTTTGTAGGTGCTTTGGAATGTTTTTCGGCCGGTTCTCTGTCACATCCAGTGGATCATCCTCGTTTAGAGGGTCCTCCCCATCTCCTCGTTCCTCCAAGCCGGAGAGGTCTCCTGGAGTAGGCGAGATGAAGCTCGCTGATCTAATAATCCGAAGAGAGCTCGCTAAGAACGGGCCCGAGGACCCAAAGGTACGCGCCTGTAAGGGAGCTAGGAAAGGGAAGACAGGGCTTTATCTGACATAGAGAGGAAATAGTAAATAGTAAATGCGAATGATGAACGTTTGTATAAGGACTGCGTGTAACAAGAATGCCCCTGATCATGTGATCACGACCGCTCTTCCGCTCTAGGTGGCCCGTTGATGAGGGGGATCAGCGCTCATGAGCAGCTCCACCAGAAAATTGTGTCTTTGCCATCCCTGGCCATAAAAAGGTGTAGAATCTGAGCTACTTATTCTCCTCCGTACTTTCGCAGTTTGTTTGGACGGTACAGTGATTACCGGCCATCAGAACTGTACCATAGATATGTATTTTAGTCCTTCGTAAACATGTATACCTTCAGAATGTAAGTACACGAGGCATTTACCTCGAAGCTTTGACCACTCGAGTTCACACAACAATGCCTGGGAATAGAATATCTGCTTAAATAACCATGATGGCCCTAGACCATCGGTCCATGGGAACATCGGCGCGTGGCTCGATCATGAGCAGGCGAAAATTTTCGTATTTCTGGTCCTCGCTAGTAATTCAAAGCCAATGTTCCATGAAAGTCGATGGAATTCGTATGATTCGTATAAAAGACGGTCCAGGTTACTTGGACTTCAATATTGTTGGCAATCGAGAAGGGTAGCCTCAGATGCTTTGGCAGAAGAATTTCGGTTGAGGGTCGATAAGCAGCTTGGATCTATCAGTAAGTAGGACTACCCTCTTCATAGATTGCTGAGTCATAAGACCGTCTCTTGATTTAGTTGACTGTATGTCCATCCATGATGCGTAGGCAAGAATGCTCATGATATCAGGTCCACAACTTCCTGACGACGTCATTCGTTCAGTGCAAGAAATATTAGAAAGTCAACCCCCAAGGTCATCTAATGTGCGTCTCGGATTCTTTCATCCTTTTCATCCCTGTTTATTGAGATTTAGAACCAAACTGAATCTCTCAATGTCGACACTTCTGTTTCAAACGCACTTATACGGTCAAACCACCGACCGACATCGACCCAAATGTTACATGTCAGATCGAGGCTTGAAGGAAAGAATTTAGAGCTGCTCGATATGGACTATGACATCCTCCGTCTTCAACTCAAGATAAATGAATCAGTGGCGACGATGAATGCCCTCATGAAAGCAAGGCTACAGAAACAAAAAGAAGCAGACTCTTGCCAGATCTGGCTTTCATATGCTCGCCTTCTTCCCCTTGATATCATCATCAGGATCTTGAAGTTCGCTAAATCAAGTGGATCGGACGATAGGTCGTCACCTTTGAAGTTATCCCATGTATGCTCGTCTTGGAGGGAAGCAGCCTTAACTTGTTCAAGCCTGTGGAACGGTCTCGAGTTATCTTTGCCAATTTTCCAAAGAGATAGTGACGATCTAGTGACCCAATCAAACGCCGTCAGTTCAATCATTGCACTCTGGTTCGGACGAGCGAACTCTTCCCTCCCTTTGACCCTTTCCATAAACGTCTTTCCCCAGTTAAATCTCGCGACAGGCGAAGGTGTTGCCCGTGGTATCCTTCCTTTTTCCTCTCGAGTCGATAGCTTGTGCTTCGAAATCCGCAAAACAGGTCTTGACAGTCGTAGTTTACGGGTCTTCGAAGCAATGACGCCATTCTTCAAATTACCGGCTGGCACTTTCCCTTCATTGGAGGAACTTACCTTTATTGATTGGACGCCACAGAAGACGGATGAGGTCGTCCCTCGAATTACTGTGTTTGATCTTTCCCCTCGTCTCTGCACAGTCATCCTTCGTGCACAATCACAATGGTTTAATGATGAGCCATCCCTCATTCTCCCTTGGGCCCAGCTTACTCGTCTTGAGGTTGGAGGTATTCTTACGACAAGTTCCTTCGCGAACATCATTTCTCAATGTCGGCAGCTCCAGAAGGCAATATTCTGCCATGTGATGATGCCAGTTGACGAGGATGAGCCGCCTTCAATTCCAGAGCAACGTCTCACTCTTCCACATCTCGTTGACTTTAAACTTGGACTAAGCGGCCCAGATCTAACAGACCGCGATGATATTAATGATATACTGAACTTCATCCTTCTTCCGGCTGTGGAAAAGCTTGCGCTATCACGTGCAATTCCTCTCCTTCAGCTATTCCCCTACCACGGCTTTCCTATTTACTCCCTCGTTCCTTTGCCTGGGGGAACGTTCCCCCCTCTTCGTCGTCTCACGTTATCCTTCGCTGACATCAGTCTCGAGGAACTCCTTCAGCTCCTGAATGGATGTCCCTTACTCGAAGAATTATCTCTGTGCCTCAACTCCATCGTTCCAGATTCTTTGTTGAAGGCTCTGACACGGGCTGAACACAGTCAGAGCGAGGCCACTGTCCCCCTGTTATCGGATCTCAGATCCTTCGCATTTGGAGCCCAGATGGAACATCTTCAACGAAATGAAAATGTTCACAATGTTGTCAGTGCTTTTGGTGACCTTATTACCTCCTGGACAAGCGATCCATCGCGGCGCCATCCTCTTTCGAAGGCACTTCTCTGTTTGTGTGACTTGTTCCTGGATGGAGATCACCGCCGCAGTTTTACGCCAGGACTCAAAGCTCAGTTCGAAGAAGCGATTTTACATAAAATTGGAGAAAAATCGCAGGTCCAAATCTCTGTTGAGTTGACGGAGTACCAATATATGAGCCACCTATTTGATGTTATGGATCCCATTGAGCGGAGGAGAGACAATGATTCGTACTTCCATTAGCACAAGGTTTCAACGTAGGTAGTCCCATCAGTTCTATGAGTACTCTTCTAATACAAGCTTTGGCCCACACAAGATGGCAGATGTTCTCAGTTATCGCGCCATATTACTTTAATGAACAAGTTACGGACTGAGGGTAGCATCACCTTCTACATTTCTATGCAACTGTATTGAAAAATAAGTGGAGGGAACTCTATGTAGTACATATACGCATACTCATCTTTTGGGAGGAAAATGGACAAGGGAGCATTCTGAAGAAGATCGATTTTACATAGTGACCGCATGACCGACCGATGTACACTGCCGAGCGGGCATTTTTGACTGTGTGGCTTACCTGGATGTCCTAGTTGCCATCAATGATCAGCTTTGCAGATGGGGCGGTTGCCGTTATCACCAGATATTGGCAGGATCATATATTACATACCTATTACCAGAAGCAAAGTGCAATGCATTCAGGCTTCCAAGTTACAGAACCTAGCATGCACCATGCACATCATGTTAAGAGGTGGCGCTAGTCAGTACTGACGCAAAAGACCAGTATTTCAGAGCTCGCAAGAGAAGTGGATCAGTACGTGATAAACATTTTTAAACCTTCTGTCTTTTGACTCTAGTTGTTTAACGTTGCAATTGACGGTAAGCCATATCACTTCTCGGTTTTCCTTAACTGACCGGAACGCACTCAGGAAAAGTCCTTCCAGAAGGGATCTTACGTGGGGCTCTCGAAAAAAAGCGCTTCAGCCAAGGGTGATCAGAAAGGTAAGCTAGCTTCC
This sequence comes from Termitomyces sp. 'cryptogamus', assembly GCA_020091625.1. Classification (NCBI taxonomy): domain Eukaryota; kingdom Fungi; phylum Basidiomycota; class Agaricomycetes; order Agaricales; family Lyophyllaceae; genus Termitomyces; species Termitomyces sp. 'cryptogamus'. Next base: position 1,918,736 of record JAGYZC010000013.1, on the reverse strand, counting down.
CCTCTCCTAGCTTGAAAATACATTCATATCCTTGTCTAAGGGGGATATCATTAGCGACTTTTCCTCTCTTGAAGATGGAACTGACCTGCTACATACCAATATCCGGCCGTCTCAAAAGCAGACCATCATCCTTAACGAGATTCTCCGACAAAAGACTCTGGAACTCGGAGATGTGGAAGTCGATGTTCTTGATCTTCAGGAGGAGATCCACACGCGATTATACAAATTTCGTGAGATTATTCAAACACGCGAGGACAAGATGAACGATGTGAGATTCTACAAATCTATTCTCCCGCCTATTCGCCTTCTTCCACCGGAAATGCTGCCAGTGGTTGCTATATTCCACTGTACTATCGAAACCTGCGCCCCTCTATCTGAGGCATGGTCACCGCTGGGATTGTCGCACGTCTGCCGCGCCTGAAGGAACGCGATACTAGGCTGTTCCAAATCTTGGGCCGAACTGGAGCTTAACCCGTGCTGCTTCCCTCAAGGAAGTCGGCGACATCGTGCTCCTTTGCTTGAAGTATTCAGTAGCATCGTGCCAATCGCTCCCGCAGACTAGTTTTGAATATTTTTTTTGATGATTCGCCACAGGGTATCCATCCGCACGATTTTCTTCGAGGTGTCGGTTTGGTAGCCTATCGTCTTACTGAACTGCTCTTCTAATTTTGTTGGAAGGAACATGGCATAATTCCTCTCACCTTTGTTCACTCTGAACACTTGCAGCTTCCCAGCACTGGAGAAGCTCACTCTCATTGAAGATTACTATTCGCAGGAAGAAGCAACACAAAATCCGGTTCCCATACCGCTCGTGTCTAAAACTCCGTACTCTCACTCTTGCTACATATCCACTTCAATCTTTCGAAGGGGCTCGCCTCCAGCTAACCTGGTCTCAACTGGCGTGCTTAGAGCTCGTTAGACCCCTATCATTACAGTCCCTTGCTATAGTCATGTTTCATTGCCCACAGATCCAGACTCTTCTGATTCCAGAACTTGACGCACAAAGTGTCGATCCCCTTGATTCCGTGCTGCCCCCCCCCCCCCCCCCAACCGGGTGTCCTTTCCCAATCTGACCACACTAAAGCTGAACTTGCGCGGCGATGCAAATCCAATAAACGATACTGGCGCTTTCGGTATCTTCGCAAAATGCCATCTTATAGGAGCAAAAACGGTTGAATTATCTGCAGGGACACACATGCATCACATTCTCCTCCCTCTGCTCATAAACCTCGAAAACATCCATGACAACTCCACTTCCATTCGTCGCCTTCTCTTGGCGCATGTTAGTACTAATACTGTGGAGCTTGCCTCCGTCCTCACTGCCCGTGTAAATCTCGAGGAACTTATCCTCTACCTTCCTTATTTTCCAGCACACGAGATCTTAGACTGTCTCTGCATGCCATCGGAGACCGAAAGGTATTCGAAGCCGCTACACTCCCAGCTCGTTTCGTTCACCTTTGGATTCCAACTACAAGACATGGACGACACCAATGTTTTCATTAGAGCATTCCTCGATCTATGCAAATCATGGGCTAGAGATTCGATGCGTGAGCAGCCGCTGAAAGCGCTGACACTCCTAAGATGCAGTTTTAACACATCCAGCGCCGAGCCAAGGGTCATACCTCAGATATTCAGGGAAATCCAGCGTCGACTTGATATTTTCCCTAACAAGCCTACTGATTGAAGTAACAACCTGACTTTAATGATCACTGACAGAACTACTCTCTCCTGTCAGCTGATTTCCTTGTCTCCAGGCAGGAAGTAACATAACTCAAACAGCATGTGACAGTGTTAGAACCTGAGAAACATTATTTGAAGGCAATTTCTGGCAATCTCAAGTTTTGCTCGGTGAATATTTCCACTCCGCAGCGTTGGGTGACCCCGTCCATTGACAACTGCGTGACAATTACATGTGTCCCATCTTTTGTCAGCGACACTGACAACCATATAATTCTTTTGCACTGTCAATTCCCCTGTTCGCACCAAGCAGAGACCAAAGTTTAAGCGAACTTCAGGTCGGTCAAGCTTTGTGTCCGTACCAATGGTGTTCGGCGTTGTAGAGTTAGGCATTTGACACTGCCACGCTGTCATGACTCAGTGGTGTTCCTGATTCAAACGTGTGACTTTGCGCGCTCCTTTCTGCTCCTTTGCTGGCATAAAATCAGAGCCTCTGGACGCTAGGTCCTCAAACACCCGCCCGAACATGTCCTATTATCAGCCTTATTACGGTGCAAACGTAATTATCAGAAGCTTGCTTATCAGGTCATAAAGTTTGACGTTCTTACTCTCATGAAGCCATCATATCCAGATGCCACTGTTCGTTCTTATACCAACCTTCTATGTCGAAAATTATCTCAATCAATAGCTCTAGACTGCCGGCTCTACGTTCGGTTTGCCTGTTCGTCCTGTTCTGTATCATCTCTATATTATGTTTTACTTATCTCTGTTTTCAGTCAACGTCTGGATATGGTCCGCCTCCTATCCCAGGTCAACCAATTGGGGGTGCTTACCAACCCCAATATGGGTCCCTACCATATCATCCTTCTCAAGGACCTCCGCAATCGCTTTACTCGTCACAACCTGACCTACCCCCACAAACATCCCACTATCCACCACCTCCCACTCATCCTCATCCAGGATATACTGCGCCTCCTGTACCTCATCCGCAGCAACCACCTCCACTGCCAAATGCATCGACATATCCAGGAGCGCCTCACGTGTCTCACGCTCCTCCTTCCTGGTATCTGGGGACAGAAGTACCGAATATCTTTGTTTTGGCTGATTTTATTGTGCCTGGATATAACCCAGCTGGAGACGCAGAGAAGATCAGAAATGCAACGAAAGGATTTGGTACTAATGATGACGTCTGTACGTTGGATCATCCCGTTATTATCGTCACTCGCTCACTCAATACTCCTTCCTAGTAATATCGACTCTTGCGCCTCTATCAGCGATGAAGATGCAGGCGGTCGCAAACAGGTTTTTGGCGGCTTATGGTTTGCAGCTTGTCGACGTGTTGGACAAGGAATCGAGATTTAATTTCAAGTAGGTTAATCCCCTTCATTCACTCGCTTGGTCGAAGTCAACTTGGTTGTATCACGCAGTTGGTGCCTCCGAGCTCTTGCTATGGGACCTCTAGGATGGGACGTCTGGTTGCTGCGTGAAGCAATGCAAGGCATTGGGTATGTGTTGTCCTCCACTTCTGAGCATCTATTCCATGATGACTTTCAGCACGAAAGAAAAGATATTAACAGAACTCCTACTTGCACGACCAATGTCTGAGATTCGCCTCCTCATAAGTGCATACCAACATTTCACGGGGCGCCAGCTCATTCAAGATGTTCAGAACGATCTCAGTATGAAGACCAAACGCAGTCAGTCCTCTATCATATCTGCTGCGGCTTTTCGATTTTGATGTCAACTTAGTGTTCCTCATGGCCCTCAGCTCAGACCGATCTCCTGATACAACACCCGTCGACTATGCGCATGTCGCACGTGACGTAGATGTTCTATATAATGCGGGAGAAAAGCGATTTGGAACGGATGAAGTAGAACTTTCCAACAGTATATCTTCCGCGGCTGATATGGATCTTCGATAGATGGTGTTCTGCGAGATTTTCATCAACCGAAGTCCGGCACATCTTAGAGCTGTGTATGTACTGTTGTTCGTACCATCAAATGTTGCTGAACATTGTCCAGCTTCGATGCGTATCCAAAGAAATATAAGAAATACAGATCATTTGCAAAGGTCATCAGGGCAGAATTGTTTGTTGCGGTTCCTTCACTGATCTTCTCTACAAATCGTTGACGAATCTCTCCCAACAGCCGAGGCCATATGGAGGCCGCTCTGTTGCATATCTACAAAGGCGCTGACCCAAAACATGATCAGCCAAGTATTTACCGTGACGCGAAACTGATTCATCAATCCATGAAAGGTTTTGGCACGCGAGATCACGAGCTCATCTGGCGGTATGCTCTCACGTTTCTTGACCCCTACCGCCATCATTTTAAATAATATAACTAAGGGTTGTGCGTGCTCATTGGGATCACATTCGTTTTGAAGGCATCAAGGCTGCATATTTCAAGAAGCAAAAGACGACGCTTGAGTATCACATTGGCAAAGAAACGAGTGGGTCTTATCGCAAGTTACTGCTGGAGTTGACGCAGTCGGTTGGAAAGGTTAAGCGTTGATTCATAAGAGCTCTACTTCCTTCAGGCAGGGTCACTTATTTACAGTTTGACGTACGTGCGTTTGTAGTATATATTATATAATCGTAGTCAGCACTCACATACACGTCTTCCGATCTGCTTGAGCGAAAAACTCCGTGTATTTCGTTTGCAGTGGTGGCAAGCTTTCCGCACAGGGGTTTTAATGCTACCCCACTAGCCCTTTTTACTTATTGATTCATCCAGACATTAGTCGATTCCTGTATTCGTTTATTGGTATATAGGTCTACCGAGGTGCATCACTACCGATGTATCCTTAGCTATTAGCTAGCGTAGGTAGATATCAATCTAGTAGCTTAGTAACATACCAGCTCTAGCTGACGAATGGACGTACGGCAATGTTCTCAATGAGTGGAATGATTGGAGCCCGATGTATCCTCTATGTAGTTCATTGAAACATCTACAATTTATGTCTAGGTATCTATCCAAACTGACTGTAACTGGACCATCCCAAGCAAGACACATGAGTCGAGGGGCCGTTCATTTCATCTGTAGTGGATATTCCTTAACATCTCCGCTATATCCGTATTTTTCTAAATAACTCCTCGAAGTAGTTACTGGTAAATGGAAGTACTAATTCTGCAGTGGGAGCATTGTAGGTTACTACGGTCACGGTGTGGCCCCCAGACATCAGATTTGGCTGCAGATCTTATCTCGCCCCTGACCACCGTTATCTTATCGGTCACTTGCGCCAGAAAATCTACTTGACGGTTTGACGACGTCTGAACAAACACGCCTTCGGAAGCATGCAGTTATTCTACGTTATCGGTATTGTATCGTTCATTGAAAACTCCCTCTTGAAGCCAATCGTCTTGGGCTAGAACACATGGAAGAGGACGAGGACACAACGAGATCAATTCCTCCTTGGGTTGAACTAGAGTACTCGGTCAGTTCACCAATCAATCTTCACTTATGCCATTCTTTACATTTTCGTATTTTTCTAGCATATGCGCGCACTCGCAGGACCAGGCTCTCATGTGTATTTCACCCATCTCTCGAAAACATCATCGAGCTCGCTCTCGGCTGCGTTCCAGTCGTCAACAAATGACTTCGCAGAGGCGTCGTGTCATGAGGAAGACGTTCTCAATCTCATGAAATCAAGAGGGATTTCTATTGACAGGGTCTGTCTACTCGATCCCAAGGCGGAAAAAGCTCTTTCTCCAGAGGATGGTGATGGACAATTTGACATGTTCTTGTTCGGGGTTTGTTGAGTTTTTCCTTATTCTTGATATTACTCACATCCAACATAGGGAATTCTAGGTATCCTGCTAAGCTAGAGCTCATCTTGAGTCCTTCTAATGCGTCTTTTTTTCATGAGGGGATGACCCCCCACGAGATCGAACAGGAGAACTCCGCGTCATGGGATTTCCTACGCGTCACTTGGGTCCTGTACAAATGACAACGGACACCGCGCTAGGTGTTACTAAGCTCGTTCTCAAAGACAAGATTCCTCTCGACAAGATTTCATATGTGGTGCGACCTCAGGCTTGTCTCAAAACCCTCAGCGACTGTTGTTGATACGATTTTGTCTCTCAGGACTTTCCTACAATCCGCTTCAACGCTAAAGAGTCCGTAGAGATGCCCTTCAGTGTGTTATTTTCTTACCTGTTGACTGATTGACCTTTGACGTTCTAATTCAAAGGATACATCGTCATGTCGGACGGAAAAGAGCCTTTGCTCCCTCCAGGCATGAAAGAGCTTCTGCACGAAGACCTCAACAAAGGCATCGATTTCTGATTTAAGTCACTTAGTGGAATTAATTTCTATAATTCTTACGTTCGTCCTTATGTTCATCGTAGAAACGTATGGTATGTACGTCAAGTCACGTATACTACAAGCGATATCGATACAATGAGTGATACATTTGAAACACAAGCACTACTCTAGCACTAGCGACAGTAATTCCCTCCCTTCCAAAAGTGAGTACATTGCTCACCTGACAGATTACCTTCACATAGTTCGAAGTATCGTGCCTTCCAAAACAGTCTTCGAGCTTGTCGACATTTCGGAAGGGAATAGGTGTGATGATTGCTCCTATACTCGCTGGGGCCGCGCCCTTTATCGGGTTAAGGAATAGCTGTAACTGTGTCCTTGCGATTCATCCATCCATACATCATTCATCCATACATAAAATAATACCACCACTTTCAATCCCCATTGTGTTGGGCCATTCTATCTGTGCTCGGCGAAGGCGAAAGCGGGAGAGGGATGAAGTTTTTTGTGGAAGGAGAGGATGTCTCCGCTGGAAAAGACCCTGGCATAGTGATATCTAATGTACCTCTTATTGCATCCTAACTAAGTACTACGCGCTCAAAAAGGTCTGGGAATCATTGTGTTTTCTCTATTTAGGTATGTATAAGTATGATTCGAACCAAAAGGAAGACGAAGTATCAGCCGACGTGCGCATTGTGCCTTTTCCACTTAGACTACATAACAGCTGTGGTCCGACTAGAAGGAAGATCAGAAAGCCGAAACATTCACACAAAAAGGAGGTAGTTAATTAACTATTGTATCATTATACAAATCCCAAGCTTCCTGAGGCGATATCACGGCTTCCGAACTGGGTCCCGTATTACTGACTTTTACCAGAATCGCTCAAACCGTTTAGATCGATCGGGGATCCATCCAAGTTCAAACTGATGAGATGGATAGCAGAGCCAGACGATTGAAAGTGAGAAGTTTTGGTTTTCCTACTAAGTAGACTCGAATAGAAACTTGAAAGAGTTGTGAATATGACTAGCAAATGGCTAGGAACCGCCGCGGCCGAAAGAAGTTAGGGTGACCACATCGGAGAAACTGCTACGAGGGCGTTTGAAGGGAGCGGTATGCAGGAAGCCTTTTAGATAAAAATAATCACACATATCACATTCCCAACTAGCTTTGTCGTATTCCGGGTCGAATTGTAGGGTGAATCGTTACAAAATGGCAAGAATAACAGCATGTAGTTCAAGCCAGGCAAAGCCTTTGCCGATGATCAGCCGGCCCATGATTCATGCTTGGTATGGGCAGGTGGCTGAGGCTGGGGTTGCTGTGAGTCTTTTTCCCCTGAGTCATGTTCATGAGAGTTGTTTAGTTGTTGACGTTGATGTGACCCTGGTATGTCCAGTTGATGATCGACAATCGCTAGGTGGATGCATTACGGAAGCTGCCTGTCCTCACATAAGTTCATACAGAATATAAGATACAGATATACATACATGTGTAATCACCGTATCGCATCGTGTTCGCTGCCTTGGTTGCTCTCTATCATCATCTAATGAGTGTGTTCTTTTTGTTGCTAGTTCCGTCACGGTGTTGAGAATAGATGCGCTTCCAGAGATCGGTCAATCTGGCTTTGAGAGCAGCGATTGCGAGATGCACGTTTAGGACAAAGGCTAACACACGAGGGCCAAGGAGATGCAGACATGCGAAAAGGTAATCTTTGAGGTTGGCAGTGTTGATCCCGCGGAAACGGGCTGACCAGGACTTGTGACAATTTGAGGAGTGAGAGAACTTGATTCAGAGAGAGTAAAAGTGGGCATTGAGTCGTCCAAAAGAGAACTGTCTGAGAAGTCATGCACATGGTCGAAAGTCGATTGCAATAGATCGATTTGGAGATCAGTAATCGGAGTACAATTTATTATAAATGCTTGTAAACGAAGCCAGATACCGGACTTCTCACTAGGCGATAGCTCTGTATGACTGCTCGGTCTTTCGGATTAAAGCAGAAGTTCAAACGAAATCAGTACCTACTGCAGTCCTAGTAACCATTCGTACATACGTCTAAAATTATGATCCACGTGTGTACCAGTGAGTATACACCATTCTTGATACATGATAAAATACGACGAGAAGAATCAAGTTAGATAAAGAAGTACAAAATGCCTAAAAACCAAGAAAAAAAATGTTGGATGAGATGCAGATGATAATGAGTCAACGACAATACGATGTGGGGTTGAGGACTGCAATAAGTACATGAGCAACAACCAGTGTCAAGTCGCCCTGATAGATATAAATAGGGGACACAGGCATAAAGCAGCAAAGTGAGCAAGGATGGGATGAGGTCCAGACGGCGTGGAGGAATGCAAGACACGTATGATGAGCAAGCTAGCAAGCAAGCTGGATCCTTCTTATCCAAAAAGAAGCACATAAGTGGCAATGGTGACTATGGTCACCATTTATCCGACAAAGCAGTGAGTGGGCACCAACCGACACGCCCGGCGGGAAAAAAAAACATGAAAGAACCAATATCACGGGGTCCGCTTAGTCGTATCTTGCGTGGGCTTTACATCCCATGGTGCCGGAATTCTCGCAACATCCGCAAGATTCTGGTCGGCCCTTGCATCGTTTATCCGATCACGGTCATTCATATTCATCCGTGTACGACACCGGACGAGGCGCAACTTCGTGCGTTTGATCCCTGCATACCAAAAGCCAATCATGAGAGAAAGAAGACGAATGATAATAATAAATAAAAGAACGCACAAGTAGCAATCGTCTCCCGATCCTCCTCCATGAAAGGATTTCCCACCTGCAACAAATCATCCTGCAGCGCATACAAGCACCACAATGACTCTTCATACAACTTCTCGCATTCGTCGGGGCTATTTGCCGAATCTAGAAGCTCTTTCCTTGCAGCGGTGCGACTCTGTCATTGTTCATGATTGGCATCAGGAATGAGGAGGGGAAGAAGAATAAGGGACGTACGAGAACAAGCGCCCGATCATATACCAACTGGTCAAGCCAGCTCTTCGGTCCATCATACTGCACAGGCAACCACGTCTTCACAAGCGCCGCACGGTCGTTACACTTGATAAAATGATCCTTAAACCACCCCAGCGCTATACATCTCGTCAACTTTGCTCCCTCGGACAAGAACAGAAGAAAAAGGAAGAGACGCACCATCATCAAACCCCTCACTACACACCCACCCCCCCTCCGGGTACCTCATCTTCATGTGCTCCTGATGGTTCCTCAGCCTATTGATCCCCTTCTGCGAGAACGACATCAGGAGCATGTAAACAGCGACACATGTCACGGCGTTGTACTCTGCCTCCATCACCTGTAGCTGTCGCCGCTTCGCGTGACGATCGCCTTCGCCTTCGCGCGGGGTGAATTTGGTCGGGTCTGAGAGAGGTTCTGTTGGACGGGCAGTCATGAGTAGCATGCTATGAAAACAAGAACAAACTCACTCTGAGGCACGGCCTTAACATATTCATACATCTCATCTGCCCACCGCGTCAACACATCCGTCTTCTGCGCAAGCTCCTCAAGCTCCTTCAACATCTCCTCCTCCAACGGATCCTTCTCCATCTCCATACCAATATCGGTATTGGTGTTGGTGTTGGTATTAATATCGTTGCTCGCAAGCGCCAAAACGGACGCACCACTCCCACTACCACTCCCCATCCCCCCACCCGACAGCGGCAGTTCCTCTCCCGCACCTATCCTCCCACCGAACAACTTCTTACTCGCCAAATTCAGGGCCTTATTAAGCGCATTCGACGCCGCGCGCGATGCTATACTCGACGGGGACGAGGACAGCGGGGGCGCAGGTGGGGATGGGTGCGAGTGTGAGTGTGAGGTACGCGGCGGGGGCGGGAATGTTATTGGTGCTGGTGCTGTGCAGTTGGAGGGGGAGGAGGAGGAAGGGTTGGGGTTGGCGAATTTGGTGGAGGGAGAGGATGGACCGGCTGTACCTTCGAATGGCGCGAATTCGTCTGTGGTGGGTGTAGGTGGTATCTTACGCTCGTATAGAGGTCTTCGAGGCTCTGCGTTGATTTCTGTTCATGCGGAGGATGCGTTAGTACTCGTGAAGGTCGGATGAAAGTGATTTAAAGGAAGAATCGGAGGGAAGGTCAAAGAAAAATCGAGAAAAAAGAAGTCAAAGACAAGAGAAAAAAACGATGGTTGAGTAACAAACTAAGAAAAGCAAATGAAGTGGGGCAATCGAGTACAAGGAAGTTGAGAAGGAAAATAACCTCACCATCAACGGTCCGACTAACCTCCACAGCCCTTGTATCTCCCACAAGTACATACTCCCTCCTCAACATGCCATCCTCCTCCGTCTCGCCGGGTATATACGACCCCTCCGTCGACAGCGGTTTCGGCTGTCTTCCTCCCTTCCTTCCCTCATTCACCCACACCCTCCCCATCTCCTTCCCCCTTGTGGCATCTGCTACTTCTACCGCGGCATTGGGCGGCCTACACATCGAATAAAAATATCAATGAAAGCTCATCACACAACAAACAAAACTCAAAAAAACTCACCCCTCCTCCCTGGCACCCGTCCCCCTCCGAAAATTGAACCGACTAGGCGGAATCATCGCATTCATATCCAACACTTCGGGCGGAATAATCTTATGATGTTCTGGAGTCGACGGACGACCTCCCATCCATCCATCGTCTCTCTCCCTCCTCCCACTCCCACTGCCTACCGCGCCTCCATTCCTCAAACTCAAATTCTGCCCACTCGCTCCAAGCCGCACCTCCGCACCCCCACTCGACCCAATCTCAGGCCTCGGAAACCTTGAGTTGGCCAACGCCTCACTCCCAAAAAACTCTTCAAACGTCGCTCGTTCGACTGGATTCCGCTTCAACAGCATCCTCACGAGCTTCTTTATGTCCTCAGGTACGCAGCGCGGTTCCTCTGCTCCTACCACATTCGGTATCACGCCACCGCCACCACCAACTCCAACCTCAACACCATTCTTCTTCTCACTCCCCGTATGCTTCAGCCTGGTCCCACCTGCTACCTCCTCATCCGGAAACTTGACCCCCCTAGCCTGCTCGATCTTCTTGAGCAGCTCGATATGGTTCTGTGCACGAAAAGGTGGTTTCCCGACGCTCATCTCGTAGAGGACTGCGCCGACGGACCACAGATCGGCCTTGGCGTCGTATTTCTCGTAGCGCAGGATTTCGGGGGCCATGTAAAGGCTGAGCGGTTGCAAACCAACGAAGGAAGGAAGGGGAAAGCTTAGTTAGGTTAAGTAGGAGAAAGTGGAGCGACGTACGGAGATCCGCAGAGTGTTTCTGCCATCACGGCATTCGGGAGGGAACGCGCAAAGCCGAAGTCTGCAACTTTGAGGATGGGAACCCCTAATGGGTGACCGCGTGCGAGTTCCTCGGGGGAGGGTGCGTTCAAGAGGAGGTTCTGTGTTGATTTCAAAGAAATTTTTAGTTTGAGGAGGATGAAAACTGTGAAACGCAAAACGTGAAACGGACCTGTGGTTTGATATCGCGATGAATGAGATTTCGGTGCCTCAGAAACTTGAGGGCGCGGGCTGATTCAAAGTTAAACAACGCACAGTGATGTTAGATAGAACGAACATACCCAGTTGTCGGAGGAAGCTCCGTACAACAATCTCATCGAGGCCACCGGTGCGCGGATGCGGGTAGTATTGTAGCGCGGCGCCTGGCTCAGGCACATACTCAAGCCCCTCGACGCGCCCGCGCTTCTTGATGTAATTTGTAAGGTCTCCGCCACCACAGTACTCCATGATAAGGTAAATGTTTCTCTCCGCGCGCTGTCGTTCAAAGTGGGATTGCATCATGGAACTGAACTGAAAGAACGACAGACAACGTACGACGATATCGATGAGACGTGTGATATGTCTGTGCGACAGAGATTTGAGAATCTGAATTTCACTTTGAAGGTTGTCAAAAAGTTTAGCGGTGAGACTGTCGCGCTTGACAGTTTTGATAGCAACCTGTTGACGGGTGTCCTGAAGGTGATAATGCGGGATGAGACTCGGCCGACTGCAGGAGTGACGCGCCCACCTCATGATAGCCCTTGTACACTGTCGCAAAGCTGCCTTTGCCAAGGTCGCCCACAATAACGTATGGTCTAGCCTCGTCGTCGTCGGTGGCCTGGTGCAGCGTGCTAGGAGGAGCATGGGAAATGGCGTGCGCTGTGGGCGCCATTGAGGGGTATAATTGTAAAGCAAAGGGGTGCTTGAAGAAAGAAAGATATCAACGGGAGTAGAGGAGAGATAGCCCGGAGAGTGGATGGTTGGCGGAACATACAAATTGCTGACAAAGCACACCATCTCGCGCCATCTGCCCTTTTTAGGCATCTGCGCCCACATCGACTCGAGTACACAAAAAAGAAAAACATAGAGTGCTGTTCCACTTTGGTTTTTTGACGTTAAGAGAGCTCGATTACTGGGGATACTGCGGGATCTAATCCTAGACCAGCACGGCCACCCATTCTTCAAGTTACTTGTGCTTGTACCGTATCCCCGACAAGCGTACAATGCATCGCTCTACGCCGCCCACCTACCTTGTTTTCCGTTCAACAAGGTGGCCATGGAAATGACTTCTTCCTTGTCAAACTTTCTTGTACTTCGTTTTCTTTATTTTTCTTTAGCAGCCCTTGTCCATTGACGTACTTAAGGAACTGGAAAGATGAAAGAGGGTACTAACAACCAAGCATACTGCGATAACAAATTTCACGGTATGCGTAGCTTTTCTCAAGTCCCATGCATGTTGTAGGCTGATTGTTACAATATAGACTATGGGTTTCTTCAGACGTTTATTGAAGCTAGTTCGTCCTCGAGCGAGGAGAACTAATGTTACCGACCACGACCACTGGGACAGACATCGAGAGCGTCGTGGCCATCACTCCCGCCACACTGACGGCGATCGTGATAGCGAAGTTTCTCCACATCCCTCTCAGGAACCAACCTCAATAACTTCTCACAGACGTCCCTCGATGACTTATGAACAACCGTTACCCTCGATGACTTCTGGACCCTCGATGAATTTTCAACACTCCTCGATGATTTCTGAACAACCGCCGATGACATCTGATGAACGATACCGTACTACATACAACGAACAACCTCCAACATCCACTAGACGACATCATGATGCACAATTCTTCGCCGCGCTTCCAACTGCACCAATTTCGCCCCTTTCCCTCCCAGGTACCTCAGAAACCCTCCCCACTATTGGACGCCTTGATGCTCCCGGAGCACTGGGTATTATACTGAATGGTGAACACCAACATGATCAAGGAGAACGTCACAATTTGTATCGGACCATATCTGTGCCCCCAGTCACTCCAACGCCAGGAAATAGTTCTGCGTCGCGCCTGTCCCTCTCAGAGACTTCGGGAAGCCTTCTCCATTGTCTGTTCGGACGCCTTGATGCTCCTGGAGCACTGGGCATTTCGATGCACCAATATGTTCAAGAAGATAGTAATATCTCTGGGACGATACCTCTGCCCACGGTTACTTCAACGCCAGTAAATAGTCCTGTTTCCAACAATCAAGCCGATTCGGCTCCAATGGTTCCTCCCCAAGCAAATCACCTCGGTCCAGAAGAATCTTCTCCTGTCGCTGGCAATTCAACGTCACTTCTATTTGGACCACCAGCACAAGGAATCACTTACGAAATCCCGCAATGTCTGTACCCGCTCAAAAATCTCAAGATAGAGAATCCTATTAGCGTCCGAAAGTTGCTGAGTATTCTTACATATTGCTCCCACTTGGAAATGCTTTCCGTCATGATAAACGAAGACGATATCACACACGCTGTTGACTTTTCTGGCCAAGTAGCTGCTGGAAATCTAATCAGCCTCTCGATCGTTACGAGTGTCGAGTCCAAACTTCTACTGGACAGATTCATGGCGCGTAATCTGAGGATCTTTCACCTTGAATGGAACAGTCAAGGAAGTAGGATCCCCATACCTAATAGTGCAGATATAGGAATTGATCTATTCGTGAAACAATCTGGGTGCCGTCTGAACACGCTTTCCCTGGTGAACTTGTATCCAGACGAGGTTCAACTGGTCAATTGCTTGAAGCTAGACGCGTCCGCATACCTTCAAACTCTGGTCATTCGCAATAGCAGCTTTTCTGGAATTCTTTCCAGTTCCAGTGGGAGGGTTGTCACGGACATGACATTGCAAACCCTTTCTCAATCCAATGGCGGTGCGCCCTTGTGTCCAAGACTATCGAGACTCGAGATCACTTCCTGTCATGCTTCTGATGGCATATTGGTATCTATGGTTCGAGCGCGAAATGTGGAAGAGGAACAAACCTTCAGCTTGCACTACTCCTTTGGTGCTCAGGGTGAAGGTCAATCCCTTCATCCCATTGATCGATTGGGACTGGCAGAGCTCGCTCGCAAATATAACTTTACGATAACGGAGGGGTCCCAGTTATGCATCCCACTCTAAGTACTAGCTATTTTTTTTGTATTGCCTTCAATTCTGGCGCTATTTATTATCTATCATATAATAATCCTATTATTAAATTACATAATGTCGGAATAAGTACCCTGAGTTTGTACAAGTTTTCAAGTTCGACTTATTCTCAAGGGCTCAACGTTCAACAATTATCATGGCACCATGGAAACTTTATTATGTGGATGACAGTCTGAAATGGTGACAACTAGTATGTCGAAGACCTTGGTCAATGCAGAACAATTGGCTGAATCCTCATATTTACGTTCCTCAAACCTCAGCCTCGTTGTCACCACATTTTACATCCGCCAGGCTCTTTCGTTCAGATTGTCGTTCTTCCTTCCGCCACTTTTTTATTTCATAGCATTCCTTGGTTTGCAGTGTTTCCTTTATATATTCCCCTCCTGACCTGCTTTTCCAGCACCTTAATCCCTCTGGTAGTACAGCATTGGGTTGGGAATGAAACGTAGAAATGGTGGACAAGGTGAAACATACATCTGATTTTCCGTTCTTATGAACTCAAACCGTATTTCTAGCGTGTATGCAATGAAATTACGCTGGCACCTTTGCCTGAAAATAAACGGTGCCTAGCTCTCGGGCTACCCCCTGAACTACTTGGCCAGATTTTTATTTCTTGTCTTGAACCAAGAGAAATCGCCCGCGTTTTTCCAATAACTAGACTGAGACCACCTCTGCTCTTCTGTCAGGTGTGCCAGTATTGGAGGAATATTGCAATATCTTTGCCGATTCTTTGGTCGACATTGAGTCCTGATTTCAAATCAACTCCGGGGAAGATCGCGCTATACCGACTCTGGTTGGAGCGTTCCCGGAATTACCCTTTGAC
Organism: Termitomyces sp. 'cryptogamus'; assembly: GCA_020091625.1. NCBI lineage: Eukaryota > Fungi > Basidiomycota > Agaricomycetes > Agaricales > Lyophyllaceae > Termitomyces > Termitomyces sp. 'cryptogamus'. The sequence continues at coordinate 1,903,497 of JAGYZC010000013.1, read as the reverse complement.
ATTCAGTTTTTTAGACACCTTGCCGAAGTCGGATCCGGCGCTTGATCTGTATGGTTCACATATGCATCATTGGGGTGATGTCAAAGCCGACATGGGCTCAGAATCAATCTGTAGGCTTTTGACATTGCGTACCGAGATGGTACCTCTATTGAAGAGGCTCGAGATTTGGAATCATACCAAGTCGACGGAGGATAAACAGCAGATCGATAACCTCACTCCAGTACTCGCATCACTCAGTAGCCTTTCCGAAATCATTTGGTCAGGTTACATTCCCAGAAATATCTCAAATATTCCTTGGCCTTACCTCAGGCGCTTTGTTATACGTAAATCCTTGGATACTCGTCAATGTCTTCTGTTAATGGCTCGCTGTCCAATGATTGAAGAAATTGTCATACTTTGTTTGATGAATTCTACTCGAGATACCACCCTTCCCATTGTTGATCTGCCACACCTTCGTACGTTATATCTGAAAGGAGACACCGGGCAGTTACTTGATCAACTTGTTCTGCCATCCTTGCGCTCGCTTGACATGACCCCACCAATGGACGACAAGGCACTTGTACGACTGGGCGCTCGTTCATCATGCAATCTTTTCCATCTCTGTCTTTTGGCGGACAAGCGCCCTATGCATACGATATCTGAGTGGAATGCTCTGGAATATCTTCAATCCGCGTGTTGTCAAACCCTTCGCTCTCTTCATGTCAAGCCTGCCACAACAGACACATTCTTCCGCAATCTTATGTGGAAAGCTGAGGGAGAAATTGGTAATCAGTACTTACCTGATTTAGTGGAACTTTCTGCCACGTCTTACACGACGGATGGTATTGTGTCTGAGATGGTTGCCTCACGATGGCACATTCAAGGAAAGGGATATTCTCCTGCTCGTCTTGTTTGTCTCGATATATGTCAGATGGTATATGCGAGGGTCGAAGGAGATCTAGTCACCTTGCCGCTTCATAGCTATGAGCGTGACGGCGCTGTTCTGGGCGAGCTAGCTGCTCAAGGCCTCACACTCATGGATGGATATGGATCAAGCTTAAGATGAATAATAATTGAATACTTTCAATGCGACTGTTTAGACGGATGCATGTAATCTAAACTTTGTATATTATTGTGGTCTTTGTGTGCCTCTGGCACAAACAATGTTGTCAAGGGAGCCCAATTTCGGTGGCAATATAATGAGTCACATATTCTACATTTATTCTATGTATGTCTTTCCACTTTTCACAACTTGGATGAAATATCCAATGAGCACAAAACCGAACAACATACCCATCAGTAGACAAACCCAGTCAAATCGAAGCACAAATGTAACTTGCAACCCCACACCAACGAGCACGATCAATACCCCCACCCCTCCAGAAGCACCACCCCTCCATATAAGTTTGTTCAGCTTCAGGAAGAAATTTTGCATACTTCCTATATCGCATTCAGAGTCCCCATGCTAGAATAGAGCTCAGTGGCGTATGAAGTTTTGTTCGAGTCCATGGCATTAAGCGTCGTAGTGCAGGGTCGGTTCTGGTTGAATCATCTTCTCAAAAATTTCAATCTCAGTGACGATTTTCGAAGGCACCCCCTTCTAGTGCCTGGCCAAGCCAAAGGTAATGGCCTGGTGAGGACTTTGGCCTAGCCCTCACAAATGACGGAAAGCCAAAATAACATATTCTTATTTATGAATTTGATTGCATGTTTGTATTTCCAGCTAGCAAATCCTATTGTGACATACCTAATGGATTGCTCATGAAGCATGATGGTTCAAATTATGATGATGACAAGGTAGTGTTGGGGAATGTAATGTTTGTTATCTATATGTATGTTCACTTACCCTCGGGTGTCATGTACTTGACTCAGGGTCACGTCTGTCAACAGTATGCATATATATTTACATTATTCATATCAAGGGTGAAATTCAGTGGAAATTAGGATCTATTGACCTTTTGCTGGTCATCAAAGTTTGGAATGCTTACAGTGTTCATTGGTGCAACACAGGTGTCCAACACTCCTCACCATAAGTCATTGCAAGGATGTCACAAGCTCCTACTTGCATGGAATCATGGCTAGGATAGTCCAAGGATGCATTGTAGTCCAAAAATTGAGGTAGGGGAAGGGTTTAGTGAACAAGTCAGCAATACTGTCCTTCATATTGATATACCATATGACAAGTTTTTTTGATGTGACACTTTCACACAAGAAATGATACTTGATATCCACATGCTTGACATGTGAGTGCAACAATGAGTCTTTCAAGAAATTGATTGCAGCATTGTTATCACACATAATAGTCATTGCCTAGGATTACAACCCACTGCCTGGAGAAGAGTCCTTAGCCTTATGCATTATTGTGCAGCTTCAAAAGAAGCCATATATTCAGCCTCACAAGAAGATGCAGCCACTGTCTTCTGTTTGTAGGAAAGAAATTTGGATCAGCAGCCCCCCATACCAAAATTCCTTGCCCTGCTCTCCTAGATGCCTATAAGGGTGATTGCAAGGCTGAGGAACAGTTCCTTTAGTCTTGCATCACTTATATTCAGCTGAGTGGTAAAGCCTTTGTCTCTAATGCCCTGAAGATCACCTGGGTCCTTTCTTATATGGAGACTAGCTGAGTTTTGACATATGCCTTGAGGTTTTTTGTTGTCTAGGAGGAGTAAGCAGTTTTACAGAATTAGGATGAATTTGAGGAGGATTTCAGAACTGAGTTCTTTCCCCTTAGTCCAGCCAAGACTGCTGCCCTTGCCCTTTGTGACTGAGACCAGTATAGTCAAGGGAAAACAGACTCTTGACAAGTGCATTGATTTGTTCCATGTGTTGGTCAAGCAGGCCTGTTATCCAGATGGCCTTCAACTTTTGCCTGACCTTTTGCAATGGACTTCACCCTGTCCTCATGGATTGAATTGATAGTATTGCTGAAGGATGCCCAGATGACAAGTGAGTCAAGACCTGGTATAAAGTAGCCCAGGATCAATAGCAGTTGATGGAGTTGAAACAAGAGCTGTGGCATCCATCACACTTGTGGCTGCCCCTCATTCCCTGACTAGCCTACAAGCTGGCTCATTCCTCATTGTAAGGGCAACCTCTGGGAGCAGCAGCTCAATCATGCAGCTAGCAGAGGGGAATCTGAAGTATATTAACAAGATAGTCAACAATACAAATAGTAACTAATCACCTAGCAGAGGGGAATCTGAAGAGAACAAGTCTAAGGATCCCCACTGCTCAGTGCAGTGCATCAGCAGGCAGTGGAGGCATGAGGACAACTGTACAGAAGGCTGGAGCTAGCCCTAACCCTAGAGAAGTGCTTGACAAGGAACCATGGGAAGTTCCAAGGGTCTCTGGAGATCTCTGTGAGTCTGGAATGAGCCACAGAGATTGCCATGGAGATTGGAAATGGAAGTTGGAGGTCAGAAATGGAAGTCCCCTGACATCACCCCCCCTCTAGCATGCAGCATCTCAACATGTGCAGTAAAAGAAGTTCCAGATTGCCTGGTCTACTGGTGAAATGGGGTAGATTCCTTAGATGGCCTGCAGCACATCTAGGTGCCTCTAGTGTAACTCTCTGATCAGCCCTGGCATATTGTAGTACTTGGTTAGAGTAATACTAATATTTCTGGGGCTTTCTTGAAAACTTAGACAATCCACTTCAATTCCACACTGATGTCTTGAGAAATGTTTGAGGTTGAGGTTGTTTACTTCCAAAATATTACTATTCTGAATGTAGAGGTGTTTCAACAAACTCCAGCCTAAGTAATTCACTTCCTGGAGACCACCAAGCCTTTGCCTATCAATTGCCTGTCTATTTGCTACTCTACTTGAGCTATTTATACCTCTTTCTACAGTGCACAGACCACTTCCTACATGTGACTTTTAGTTTCAGACTTTCCAGTCCCTCATTCATAACTGTTATTCTAATTTCCACTTTTGGATGCTTGTTTCAGTGCCACAGGCTAGTTTCTTGTGCCATCATTCTTCTTTTCTATTCTTAGCTTCTGTTTTCCCCATTTATCTCTTTCTCCTTTGTATTTCTTCCATGCATAGTTTCCCTTCCATTCATATTCTGCCATTGATCTTCCCTCCCATTTATATTCTTCCATTGATCTTCTCTCCTATTCATATTCTTTCATTCATATTCTTTCTCATTCATATTCTTCCATTCATATTCTTTCCCATTCATATTCTTCCATTCTCCTTTCAGTCAACATTCCAATCTGGTTATTCTTAGATCAGATCTAGATCTTGCCAGAATTGATGCCACTCCAGTGCTTTTGCTAGTTCCATGCTTCCCTCCCATTACAGTGATGGGACTATTATTGAGTGTATAGCCTAGTATAATCCTTGTCCTATTCTATTCTGTATTTCTTCTGGTGTATTCTAAGGAGATAATGTTGCTGGAACTTGTTTTACCAGGAGGCTTACAGTTTTCAGCCTTAATAGCTGTTTATTTTGACTTCTGGTGTTTTATTATATTCCCAATGGTGTGACAACATTGTATCAGCATGCACATTCTCCTGTGGTTCCCAGGAGATGTCCATGATTCCATAACCTTTCCACTTCACCTTGTATTGTAGCCATCATTGGAACAGATAACTTTCTAGGATCTCTTCCACCTCATACTCCTTGTTGTGGTTGACCACCACCAGAGGTGGTGGGGGTGCCAGGCATCACCCTAGAATGTAGTCCTTTGAGGCCAGCATTAGCTTGATCATGTTGAACACTGGATGGAGCTGGTGCATTCCTGCAGGTGTCAGGTTCTGCTGACAATGGGGGCTCAGCTACACTGGCAAATTCTTACTAGGTGGACACGATGTCCTGCGCTTATAACATCCTGTCCAGAGTTGGCACGGAGTGGAGAGACTTGTGAGGAGAAGCTGGGGGGGGCAGTCTGAGCAAGTCCAAAGTGGTCTGGGGAAGTCTAAGTCCAAATATATTAATGTTGGGCTTGGGCAGGCATCAGGGACAAGCACATAAATAGATTGCAGGGTAGACAGAGGCTTTGCTAGGGATGGGGGTGGAGCCAGAGTTTGACAGGGGGATCAATCAAGACTTGATGGGTTTGGACCAAGCAAAGAGCGAGGTCTGGGGTTGTTGTAAGAATGTTCAGGGTTTGTAGCATGTGCACAGAGTTTGTACTAATGTCAGTGATGGAAGGAACTTAGAGAAACAAAGGAAATATGTACAGTCAAGATGAGATGGAGACAAGGCAAGATAGGATGGAGAAAAGAGATAGATTTGAGACTAAAAATAGAAACAGAGATGAGACAAAACATGAGACATAGGAAACCAGTAAATGCAATATCAAGACTCCAGTTTGAGGAGTTACTCTACAACTTATATACTGTCTACTGGGTACCTCCAGAGGGCAGTGGGTATAGTGGCGGGGTTTGATGGAGTTGTGCAGAGTTGACAGGTGTTGGGTATGATCCAAGGGTGGGCCGTGGCAGTATTCTGATGGGATTAGCGGCTGCTCTGAGGTTGTCATGATGCTCCAGAGCAGGTTGGGTGAGCTAGGGTAGGGGGTTGGAGGTGTATGACGTGGTTAGGAACAGTGAGGGAAGTCTTGGGAGTTCAGGGGAAGCATTGATGGCTGTGGAGAAGGTGTTAGAGTTGGTCAGGGGGCCATCAGGGTTTGCCAGAGAAGCATTGGAGTTATCCAGTGTGGGTGTGGAGGGTGGGTGGGGTTTGGGGGAGTTGGGCAGGGCATTGGAAGGGGCTGGGAACAGTGTCAGGGGCTAGGGAGTGGGTCATGACAGCAGGGAACTGGAGTTGATAGGCTAGTAGCCTAACCTGCCATTCCACCATGAAGGGTCTTAGTTGGTGGTGTGAGAGCTTTTTTGATGGTTGGGTGGTTGTAACATTGGAGGTGTCCAGGTAGACCCAATTCCTAGGCTGGTACTTGGGTGCTGGAGTTCTTCTGTGGTTATAATATTGTGCCATGTCATCCTTTGCCTTTGCCAGAGCCACTCAGGCTTCCTTCTGTGACCTCTTCATCTAGTCCACAAACTTGTTCACTGCTTCATTCTCCAATGGCTGGGCCTGGGGTTTGAAGCTCATGTGCAGGTGATGTTTGGTGTCCAGGAAGAAGGGCAAAAACTGGGTGGCCATGTGAACATGGTTGTTGTACTGGAATTTGGTGTCAGAGAGGAGTTTGTTCCAGTCATCCTAATGCTCATTGCAGAAGAAGTGGAGGTACTGCTTGAGCTCCTGATTCACATATTTGGTCTGGCCATCAGACTGTGGGTTGTAGGTGGTGGGGGTGTGCAGCTTTATGCCAAGTAGTCAGTAGAGCTCTCTGGTGAAGTCTGCTCCAAATTGTGGCCCACAGTTAGATATGTAGGCATTGGAGAGGCTATGGAGCTTCCAGACATTTCTCAAGTATAGGTTTGCAGTGCCCATAGCAGAGCAAGTGGTGTGAGTGGGAATGAAGTGTGCTTGTTTGCTATATAGGTCCACCACTACCATGATGGCATTTGTCATGACCTGTTCCCTGGACCCCTGCACATTGCCCAATGACCCCCTGCCCCCCCAGAACCTCCCCCAATGCCTCGTCAAACTTCCACAGTGCTCCATGCCTACTCCAGCTAACTCCAATGCATCCTTGGCTAACTCTGATGGCCCTCTGGCCAACTCTGACGTCTTCCCTGCAGTCAGCAATGCTTCCCCTGGATCTCCTGAGCCCCTGGAACCATTCCCCCACCATGCCTGACCCCGTTACACATCATCAACTTGACACCCTAGTTCCTCCGACTTACTTTGGAGTATTACGATGACCTTGGAATGGCCTGCATCACCAATTGATCCCATCAACATATCAATGCAGCCTGCTCTCTGATTGTAACTGACACTGTTAGGTTCTGCTGATGACGGGGGCTCAGCTACACTGGCAAATCCTTACTAGGCAGATGTGATGTCCTGTGCTTATAACCAAGCATCCAGGATTGGTGTGGAGGGGAGGAACTTGTGAGGGGGAGCTAGGGGGGGTGGTCTGAGCAAGTCCAGAGTGGTTTGGGGATGTCTAAGACCAAGTGTATTAGACATCAAACCTGGACGGGCATTGGAACAAGTTCATGAGCATGCAAATAGAATGTGGGGTAAGCAGAGGCTTTGTGATTGATGGGGGTGGAGCCAGAGTTTGACAGGAGATCACCAAGGCATAATGGGTTCCTGGGCCGAGCAGGGAGCAAGGTCCAGAGTTGTCTTAAGAATGTTTGGGTCATAACGTGTGCACAGAGTTCATACTGATGTTGGAGATGAAAGGAACTTAGGAAGACAAAGGAAATATACACAGTTGAGACGAGACAGAGACAAGGCAAGACGAGATAGAGAAAAGAGATAGATTCAAAACTAAAAATAGAAACAATGACGAGACAAAGGATGAGACATAGGAAACCAGTAAATGCAATATCAAGACTAAAGTACCAGGGGTTACTCTACAACTTATATACCTACTACTGGGTGGTTCTGGAGGGCAGAGGATATGGCAGCAGGCTCAATGGAACTGCATGGAGTTGATGGTTGTCAGATACAATCTTGGAGTGGGCTGCAGTGACATTTGATAGGATCAGTTGGAAAGTGGATCGCTCTGGGGTTTGGGGAAGTCTTGGGAGTCCAGGGGAATTCGGGGGATGCATCAACTGCTGTGGAGAAGGCATTAGAGTTGATTAAGGAGCCATCTGGGTTTGCTGAGAAAGTGTCAGAGTTGCCCAAAGTGGGCACGGAGAGTGGGTGAGGGTTGGGGAGTTTGGCAAAGCATTGGGGGGGCTGGGGGCAGTGTTGGAGTCTAGGGAGTGGGTTGTGACAGACACCTGTTGACTCTGTCAAGCTCCACCAAGCCCTACCACCACAGCTGACGTTTCCCAGAGCTCTCCAGTAGTCAGTATATAAGACATAGAGTAGCTCTTCATACTCTAGTCTTGATATTGCTTAATGTTACCTATGGTCTGACTGTTTCTCTCTCGTGTTTTGTGTTCTATGTCTTGTTTTCTTATTCTCAGTCTCCTGGTCTTGTCTTGTCTCTATTCCGTCATTGTTTTTGTTATCATTTCATATCTCCACCTGAATCTATTCTAGTTCTTGTCTCCATCTTGTCTTGACTCCATCTCATTTTGTTCGACTCTGTCTTGTCTTGTTTGATCCATCCCATCCATTGTGTTCCTATCTTTCCCAACCTTAATGCCTTTGCAAACCCTGCAATTACAATTACAAATCCCAGACACTCTTTAACCAATTCTGGACTTCACTACACACTTGGCTCCAAACTCTATCAACCTCCATTGATCCCCCATCAAACTCCAGCTCTGCTTCCATCACTTGCATAGCCTCTGCCTCCTCTGCACCCACAATACTCACATACAGACTTGTGCCTGAACTCTGCCAAGCCCATCCCCCTTCCCCACAGCTCATCCCCTACTCCTCCAGACCTCTCTGGACTTGCTCAGATCAATCTCCACCAACTATCCTCACAAGTCCCTAGTGTTTGGGACACCTCCAAATGCCCAGTTGTCAGTGCAGGGAATCACGTCCACCTAGTAAGGACTCGTCCAGTATAGCTGAGCCCCCATCATCAGTGGAACCTGACATAATATCAAGACTATACCTTACCCCATTCATGATGTCTGTGCTAGCTCTGCACACAAGTTTGCCAAACACTTCCAATGTCTGTGGTCGACCCATGCCTGGAAACCCTTATGATTCATATGGCCCTGCCCAATTTGCCAAGGCACATTGAGTTGTGGACCTGACACCAAATGTCCCTTCCGCTCCAGTTACACCCATACAACGGCTCTCTCCATGGACACCCTCCCCACCCACACCTAACCCTACACCACTCCCACAGACCACCTCCCACCCTTCCCCCACCCTCTCTGCCAGCTCTGCTTCCCTGCAAAGGTTGACCCTGACATCACCAAAAGCAGCATGCTAAACCCTGGCAATAATTTGACCCAATGATTGACAAACTTCTCTAGCACTGCACCCCCACCCCTCCAACAACAATAACACAAACCTGCCATGAAAAATCACCCATTGCATGAAGAAGATCGCTAACCCTGCCAAAACAATGATGAGATCACTGAGAACACACTTCTCCAAAGCCTGCTTTTGGATCCACCAACCCACAAGCAACTCCACAAGCTGTCAGGACAAACCCAGTGAGTCCCTGACAGCATTGGAACCTGATAGCAGAACCCCACTACTATGCCAGCAGACCATCTGACTCTCACCCATACTCACCTCTGAGAAATTCTGCCCTCCCACACTAGCTCCACTGTCATCAGAATCAAGCTTAAGCCAGTAACCTCACCAACAACAGAGCAAGATCTTGAGACCAATGCTATGCCCAACCCCAGCATTGGAATTGCCCCATCAGAACAAACTATAGGAAAAAGAGGATCCCATGCAAAGTAGTTCCCCAGAGTACTCTGAACTCACTGACATGTTCATATAAGGGAGGGGAAGCCCCACCATCATCCCCAAAACTCTTGATCAACTCTCTCAAGCTCCAAAAACCCCCAACAATAAAGAACATATGCTCCAACATCCCTGGAGGGCTTGCTTGCTAAGCAACTTGAGTAAGCTTGATGGCTCAAATAACACCGCACCAGGTCAAGGCTGCCCTGACCAACCCCTCTGAGCCACTCCAAAGCCCCCCACACAACTCTGGACCCTGGCAATGCAACTCTGGGGCCCCCACTCCGACTCCGACATCCAACCCAGGGGACCTACAACACCAACCAAAATGATGATGCCCTGCAGCACCCACCCTGCAATTACAAATTGCCAGATAACAACTCCACAAAACTCCACCCATACACTGGGAGACATCTATTGAACTGGGACCACACTACTGGAGTACCCAGAAACAAACCCCATATGAAGTAGTTTCTCCAGAGTGCCCTAAAATTGCTGATGCCTCCCATAAGAAGTGATTAATTTTCTCCCCATTGCTACTCATCCCAAATCGACATTGGAAGGATGCTACAACTCCCCAACAACAATTCAACATTGAAGAAAGTGCTGCCCCACCGGAAAGGGTGTCACACACTGCAACCCACCCATGGAGCCCCAGACCCACCACCATACTGCTCCCCTCCCCCAACAAAATGCTTCCTCAACAAGAGAATAAACTCTGGGACCCCCCAAGCAGTTTCTCCCTAAATTGCGCAACACCCCCAGCAAAATCTAATCATGCTGATGGAGATCAATCCAGATGCCCAGAATAATGAGGCGGCCCCTCCAACTCTGCCCTGACAATCAAGGAACCAATGATGCCCTCCAAAGAAGCAGCACTTTTTCCCTGATCAGAAACTTAGTTGATCGCTCCACAGTGCCAAGACCTACCCCACCCCCATTCATAGTGACCTTTGGACCACTCTGGAGCACAAAGGAAAGACTACCCTAACCCCACTGTGAATCCTCTTGAAGTTCCAGATCAATGTCCCCCTGCAACCAACTTCCTGCTGCCCTCCAACAATTGTGAATGACCATCTCCTCCAATGTAGCAAAAGACTTCACACAAAGGGACAATGGCTAGAATCACCAAAGCTTCAGAAGGCAGCCAGACCTGCTACCCACATCCAAGTGTGACTCTAGGAGCCACCACCATATGCAACAACTCTGCCACTCAGTAGTAACATCTGTTCAACATCTGCTTGTTGCACTGACTGAACAAAGAGGAAAACCCAACTCTGGAGCCTCCCCTTTGACTTGCATTGCCTCTGACACAGCCCTGCTAATAAGTTAAGAACCAACCCCAATCCCCACATTTGATTCCAGACCCCTAGTTCATATGATAGAAACAACAGACCAACCAAACACTCCCTGGACCCCCTTTTCCCCCTGCATCACCTCCAGAATTAACTCCATTGATGAATCACCCACTGGGCTACCCTCACCCTGCAACTCTGCACTGCTAACTCTTACTCTGGGAGAAAGAAACAACACCCTGAACCCACACAGACCAATCCTGCCCCATCCCACCAAAACCAAGAGAGCTCTACCAGTGAAGTCAACACTTTGCTGACTCCTCACTGCCTCCACTGCCAGCTCTGCCCTGGGAAAGGATAAAAACTACCACCTGAGGCCCTGAGCTCACCCCAAACTAACCCTGCCCCAACCCACTGAGCCTAAAAGAGCTCCACCAGCAAGGCCAACACTCTGCCAACCCTCACACCACCCTATTACTGGCTCTGCCCTGGGAAGGGACAAAAGACCACCAACCCCCACATTGCCTTTGTACCACTGGCCCCATGCACTCTGCCAACAAACCAGTAACCCTTAGGCCCTCAATACAGTCCCCCAACACAGCTCCACCAAAAGAACCACCTACTCTAAGAAGAATAATCCATGGGACAACAGCCTCCAAACTCCCCCTCACCCTGGAGCACTTCTGCTAGGACGAGACAGTCATCAACTGAACTCCACACTGCCTCCACCAAAAGGAGGCCTCTATCAATTCAACCCAGGCAGCACCTCAAGTTCTAGAGAATGACAGAACTACATAAGACTTCTTTAACTGTCTCTGGACTTACTCTTGGCCAGGAATGGAGAGCAAGGTTGTGTAAATGGCCTAGAACTCATGAACCTCAACTCTGGACCAGAAGAAACTCATTGAGACTGGCCACCCTGAACCCTGCCCCCTCATCAACGACACTCCAGAGCACACCAAAACACCACCCAAGCACACCTGTCCCTAAACACAATACTCCAGAGCGCGACCTCAATTAGAGCCAACACTCTGGAGCGCAGCAAGGCCCAAACCCAGTACACCTCCAACAAAATACAATACTCCAGAGCTCAACAAACCCCCCACCATGTGCAAACTCACTAAAACATGAAGCCTGGACACTAACAACCAAAGGATGGCAACACCTACCCTAAGAGAGTACCTCCGCACCCACACTAATCCAACTCACAGCATAACTGGCCCATGGAACAGTCTCCCAATGAACTATTACAAGGACCACCTCACACCGGGACCATGCTTCTATGCCGCCAAGGACTTCTGCCTCTGACTGGCCCTGCCTCCAAGGACAAACTTCACCCCGCCACCCCTGCCACTGTCCAAAGAAACCTCCACCATCTCCACCAGCTGCATTGGTATAAGGGTCTTCACTCTGCCACCCCCACTGTCGTCAAGAAGGACTTCTGCCACCTCCACCACCCATGTCAGAATAAGAGTCAAACCACCAGAAGGCCTCTGCCCCTCTGCAAGCCACACCAACAGAAAAAACAAAACTGCCAGCCACCATCAAGCACACTCCAAAAATTTGGAGGTCTGCTCCCCCTAACCAGCACAATGCTTAACCCTGCTGCAGACAGAGGACAACTCCTACAACTTTGGTCTGAGACCCCAAGGGCCAAGCCCAACAACACCACCATCAATGCCCCAAAATGCAATGGAACTCTGTAGAAAGACTCCCAACCCCCTGTTGAGCCTTGGGACTCCCCTCCACAATACTCCACCAAGTCCCATGATGACCCTGGGACTAGCCAACACAAATGGCAAACAATGGGCTCAACCCCTGCCTCTGAACTTACTAGGGATTCAACTCCCACCTGCACTCCTGCATGTTTTTACTTACCCTCACACAAACTAAAGCTCACCACACGCACCCAGAAGCATCGACCAAAATTGCATTCACAACAATATAATACAACAAAAAGGGGGTAGGTGATGGGGTGCAGAGCAATAAGAGGATGGAGTCCAACTGCTCCCTCAACCCCTCCCCCCCTCCCTTCCTCCCCAATCCCCAAATCAATCTCTATTTGGGCCTGCACCACTGCTAGAACCTCTGCCAACCCTGGCAAGGCCTCCCCTGCATCTACTGCCACCTCCCACCATAACTCTGGGGCCACCACATTGTGCCGCCGATGCTCTGCCAGCAACCTTCCCATCCTTGCCATCCCCTGCTGAAGCTCTGGAGGGTGATCCATGGACATCTGCATCAATCCATCTTGGATTGACACTAGTGCCATGGAGGCACTGTCCAAGAGAACTCGGTGCTCCTATACCCAGCCTAATCAAAAATGATTTGTTAGCAACAGAACAGAGAACTGGGGAGATACTTATGAAGGACCCCTGCATGGCCTGAAGTGACGTCACTGGCCAACCAATCCTCCTTCCACCCTGCTGCCTCCAGCTCCATCTGCAATGAAACACTCTCTGACACCACCTGCCACCCCTCTGCCACCGGCGTGGGTTGTACCTCCCACTGCATCAGATGCTCCCACAAACCCCACACTTCCAATGCCCGCTCTGTTGCTACTTGCACCAAGGTGTCCTGCTCCTACTGCAGCACCTCCTTCTCCCTCTGTGCCACATCTAGATCCTCCCTTTCCTGTTGGAGCTCCCCCTCTCACACCATCAACGCTGTTGTCAAAGCCTCCACCTGCTGACATAGAAAAACCTTTGTGATTAAAGGTGGGGGCTCTGGGGAACTTGAAGCCTGTTCCAATGGCACGCTTGAGGTAAGAGAGTAAAAGTGAGGCCCCGGAGGCCCCACCATCAACTCATGTCCCTGTGGCCTCTTGCTGGGCCCTGCCTCTGACAGCAGGGAGGCCCTCCATTTCCCCTTATCCACTGCTGCTAGTGCCCCCTCCCTCTGCCCACCCTACAGAGGTCCCACCTTCCCCACAGGTTGCCCCACACCCCCCTCCCCCAACACTCTGGCCTTCCGTGCCTTGCCCAGTTGCCCTTGCACCTAACTCTTGTCTACCTCTGCTCTGTAGCAATGCATGCTGCCTGCCACTCCAACAAAATTGAGCACTTCTCATGCCTCGTGTGGCATGGAAGGCACACAGAGGTGTCACGTTGCAAGCCTGTGGAGGGCCCATCAAATTCGCACAGCTTGCCTTGCCGAGCACAAAGGGTACACTATAACCAAATGGTCAGTAAATGTGACTAAAAGGGCTTGAAAACTACTGAGGCTTGGTTCAAACACCACTCCAGTGTTAGGGGGCCCTGAGCCCACACCAACACCCTCGCAAACTCCTCTACCATCACCTCCACCTGCAGAACTTGCTGCACCTGCAGAACTCCCTCCCCACCCCTGCTGCCAAACTTGACTCTGTGGGACAAACTCTAGTCCATCCTGAGCCTCTCTCTTGAGTAGAGCCCCCAAAAGAGCCCAACACCATCACAACCCACCCTGCAAAGCTCCATCAATTACCCTGAAAAAACAAGTCGAAACTACTTATGACTCCAGTACATGGCACTGACCTGATGCCAGTGCTCAAACTCCTCCTCCTTGCTGTTGTACACCACCACCTTGTCTGCATTGGAAAACCATGGAGCTGAGTGATTGGAGGAGGACATGGAAGAAATTTTTGGGAAAACCCTGGAGTATGTCCAAGTCTTTTAATTGATCAGGAAGAATCCCCTGACAAAGCAGCAACCACACTTCAACTTTACCTCCCACACTGCCATTATTCGCTGTGGATTGATTAATATTACTTGGCTTCAACTCCCATGCCCCCGCCAATCCCTGACCTGCACCCTGCATCTTGAGGGTCTCAACATTGAAAGGGGGGGTGATGTCATGACCCATTCCCTGGACCCCTGCACATTGCCCAATAACCCCCCACCCCACTAGAACCTCCCCCAATGCCTTGTCAAACTTCCACAGTGCTCTGCACCTACTCTGGCTAACTCCAACGCATCCTTGGCTAACTCTGATGGCCCCCTGGCCAACTCCAATGTCTTCCCCACAGTCGGCAATGCTTCCATGCTTCCCCTAGATCTCCTGAGCCCCTGGGACCATTCCCCCACTGTGTCTGACCCCATTACACATCATCAACTCAACACCCTGGTTCCTCCAACTTACTTTGGTCTATCACAACAACCTCAAAACGACCTGCATCACCAATTGATCCCATCAACATATCAACACAGCCCACCCTCTAATCGTAACTGACACCTGTCAACTCTGTCAAGCTCCACCAAGCCCCACCACCATAGCCGATGTTCCCCAGAGCTCTCCAGTAGTCAGTATATAAGATGTAGAGTAGCTCTTCATACTCTAGTCTTGATATTGCTGATATGATATTGTCACACCATTGGGAACATAATAAACACCAGAAGTTGAAACAAACATTTATTAAGGCTGAAAACTGTAAGCCTCCTGGTAACAAGTCCCAGCAACATTATCCCTTTAAATACACCAGAAGAAAGACAGAACAGGATAGGACAAGGACTATACTAGACTATACACTCAATAATAGTCCAATCACTGTAATGGGAGGGGAAGCATGGGACTGCAAAAGCACCTGAGTGGCATCAATTCTGGCAAGATTTAGATCTGATCTAAGAATAACCAGATTGGAATGTTGACTGAAAGGAGGTAAAGGGGGAATGAATGAGAAAGAATGGAATGAAGGGAAGGGAAAGGAAGATGAATGGAAGAACCTGAATGGGAAAGAACCTGAAAGGGGAAGAATATGAAATGAATAAAGGAAGATGAATGGAATGAATGGGAGGGGACAGATGAATGGAAGAACCTGAATGGGAAAGGACCTGAATGGGGAAGAATATAAAATAAATAAAGGAAGAAGAAGGGAAGAAACTGAATGGAGAAGAATATGAATGGAAATGGGGCAAATGGAAGCTAAGAATGCAAAGGAGGAATGATGGAACCAGGAACTGGCCTGTGGCACTGAAACAGGCATGCCAAAAGGGGGAATTAGAATAACAATTATGAATAAGGGGCTGGAAAGTATGGAACCAAAAGTCACATGTAGGGGGTGGTCTGTGCACTGTAGAAAGAGGTATAAATAGCCCAAGTAGAGTAGCAAATGGACAGGCAATTAATAGGCAAAGGCTCAGTGGTTCTCAGAGAGTGAATCACTTAGGCCGGAGTTTGTTGAGACCCCTCTACATTCAGAATAGAAATATTTTGGAAGTAAACCCCTTCAACTTCAAGCATTTATTAAGACATCAGTGTGGAATTGGAGTAGACTGCCTAAGTCTTCAAGAAAGCCCCAGAACTATCAGTATTACTCTAACCAAGTACTACATTGCTTAACATTACCTATGGTCTGACTGTTTCTCTCTTGTGTTTCATGTTCCATGTCTTGTTTTCTTACTCTCAGTCTCCTAGTCTTCTCTCGTCTCTATTCCATTATTGTTTTTGTTATCATTTCATATCTCCACCTGAATCTATTCTCATTCTTGTCTCCATCTTGTCTTGACTCTGTCTCATTTTATTTGACTCTGTCTTGTCTTGTTTGATCCATCCCATCCATTGTGTTCCTATCTTTTCCAACCTTAATGCCTTTGCAAACCCTGCAATTACAATTATGAATTCCAGACACTCTTTAACCAATTCTGGACTTTGCTACACACTTGGCTCCAAACTCTATCAACCTCCATTGATCCCCCATCAAACTCCAGCTCTGCTTCCATCACTTGCATAGCCTCTGCCTCCTCTGCACCCACAATACTCACATACAGACTTGTGCCTGAACTCTGCCAAGCCCATCCCCCTTCCCCACAGCTCATCCCCTACTCCTCCAGACCTCTCTGGACTTGCTCAGATCAATCTCCACCAACTATCCTCACAAGTCCCCAGTGTTTGGGACACCTCCGAATGCCCAGTTGTCAGTGCAGGGAATCACGTCCACCTAGTAAGGACTTGCCCAGTGTAGCTGAGCCCCCATTGTCAGCAGAACCTGACAGCATTGTAGCCATGGTCATCAGGGAGGTCTACAATGAAGTCCACCAAAGCAACACTCCAGCATTCTGAGAGGATGGGGAGGGAATGTAGCTGCCCAGTGGGGAGATGGTGTTGGGGCTTGGTCCAGAGGCAGAGATTGCATGTACTGGTATAGGATCCAATGTACCAGGACATCTGTGGTCACCAGTAGTTCCAGGATACTAGCTCCGGCATTTTCTATTGGCCAGGGTGTCTAGCAATCCAAGAGTCATGGTGTTGCTCTACAATCCTCCAGCAGAGCTCTGGGATGTTGAGCATGTAGATGGAGTTCCAGAAGGTCAGAAGCCCATTGAGGAGGGCCCATTTGTCTATGCAGACAGACTTGATGCCAGTGGTGCATCCTGATTTCAGTGCTTGGGCTGCCTGGGCAATGAGTTTCTCCTGCTGACCATTCTGATTTCCATGTTGAATGTCCCAGAGGATGTCTGCCTCTGCTCCCTTAATGGCTAGACCTTCCATGGCTCAGATTGTGTACAATCTGGAGTGGAGGAGCACAATGTACTATTATAATCTCCTCTGGTGCCATGGTCTGCTCTCTGGGACAGGGCATCTAGCTTCTCCATACTCCAGCCTGGCTTGTGGTGCAGCAAGAAGTCAAAGTTGGCTAGATAGAGGGACTACTGGGCTTGTTGGCAGTTGAGCTTCTTAGCCATCTGAAAGTATTCAAGGTTCTTATGATCCATCCAAACCTCAAACTTATGCTGCACACTCTCCAGGAAATGCTGCTACTTTTAAAAGGATTGGATGATGGCCAGCATCTCCTTATTGTAGATCTCATAGTTGCACTCTACTGGACTCAGGCTCTTAGAGTAAAAGGCCACTGGATGCCCCTTCCTGTCCTCTGAAAACTGTTGTGATATAACAGCTCTGTTAGTAAAGTTGGAAGTGTTAGCTTCTACCCAGAAGGAGAATTGTCATCTGGAAAGAGGAGGACTGGTCTGGAGGTGATGGTGCACTTTAGAGCATTGAAGGCCATCTGCTCCAGAGGCCCTCAGCTCTAGGTGGTGTCCTTTTCAGTGAGGTCAAATAGAGGGCAGGCATGATGCAAGAAGTCCTAGATGAACCTCTGGTAGAAGTTAGCAAAGCCTAGGAAGGCCTGCACTTCCTTCTTGTTCTTGGGCTCCAGCCACTCCACAACACCTGCCACCTTCACTGGATCCATCTTTGCAGCTCCATGCAAGATGATCAGCTAGAGATACTCAATTTGGGTCTGCTTGAACTTGCACTTCTCTGGTTTCAGATAGAGCTGGTGATGGCAAAGGCATTCCAAGACAAGGTGCATGATCCAGCAGTGCTCCTCCAATGTTTTGGTGTAGATAAGGATGTTGTCAAGGTATATGCACACTATGCCTTTAGCAACAAGGTCCTGGAAGATATTGTTCATCATTGTCTGGAAGGTGGCCAGGCTATTGATGAGTCTGAAGAACATGACAAGAGGTTTGAACAGTCCCCAGTTTGTCCAGAAGGTGGCCTTCTGTTTGTCTCTCTCCTGGATGTGCATGTTGTTGCAGTGTAATAGAGTGCCCATTACACACTATACATAACTAGTTATATGATTATTTAATTATACTGATAGCATCACCTGACACTATCCCTAAAAGTACTATACATCTACTTATGTAAGGCAGTGCCTTACTTCATACTTTGTAGATAGAACTATTGACTGATTTTGACTTACATTGTGGGAACTATAAGCTGCATGACCCATAATGGAAACATTACATTTTTTTAAGTCAAATGAGCAATAACTCATTTGCAAGGGAAGAATCCAAACTTCTAAAAAAGAAGTTCACTGCCACTAGTTGCAATCAGCATGTTAGAATTTTGATGTGCACTTCCACAATGGGCACAGTGGTGATTATAGAAGGTCAGGTGCTTGGGCCTAGGTCTGAGACAGAGTTTGATGGAGCATTGAAGAATGCTCCACATGAGACATTGGAATTTGCCATGTCACACCATGATAGGGGCAGGGAGAGTGCTGTGATGTCAGAAGGACTGCCAGCAGTCACTCCAGTACAACCATCTGCAGGTGGTCAGGAGGGAATTCCAGTGGAGGGCTCTCAAGGGCCCTCTACTTGACTGTATCTGACAGTGGAGCCAGGTGGCACAGTGGCATTATCAGACAAGGCAAAAACCCCTTTATATGCACTCACAGTGCTGAGGCTGAAAGGACTCCAATCCTTTCCAATTGCTGCAGGAGGTCAGATCAACTCTGCAATGGTGGGAACACTGCTGAGGAGTGGAGAAGACTCTTCATACAGGGCTCATGGGTCTGTAAGATCATGAGCTGGGCCAGCACTGGGTATGTGATTGGCAGCCCCAGCTGCATTCATTGAGATGATACCAGAGGATGTTAGAGACACCTCTGATACAGTGGTGAGGCTCATCCAGACAACATTCTTTGTCAAAGGGTGATGGTGTTCTGACAGAGCCATCCTAAGACCTCATCTCAGCAACATTTAGCTGCTAGAGTAGCTAAGCATATTGCAATTCAGAGATTGTTGGGAGACAATATCATCCCAACTGATTCAGAGAAATATATGGATATTTACATGCTGTTTTTTAGCACAGGAGGTAATGGATTACCTTCAGCACAAGAAGCTGTGGGGATTGCAGACATTGTCTGTGATGCTATCTCCATATATTGGGGGAAGCCTATGTGCCTCCACTGTCCCCAGTCAACAAAGCATTGACTCTGTTGCAAGCACTACAACAGCCTAGCAAGATGCTGCATAATTACATGGCTAGACAGGCTGCTGTGGACTGTCAACAATGGGCCACATTGGGCATGATTGTAGCACCAGACTTAGTGTCTACAGATGCAGGGTTGGTGATTATGGTAGAGCAACCAGTAGTGCAGCATAGACTTGGTGGGTCTACACAGAGAGCACTGACTTGGAAAGATCAAATCACTCTACAGCAATTTTGCAATGGGGACATGGAGGACTTTGGACAGTCCTACATGGGTGATCAAGGAGTGGTGTTCAAGGAGAATACTGCTTATGATGCATGGCTTGAAGGGTACATTCCACCAGAATAAACCAGGCCAATTAAGAGGGAGGAGTGTGATTCTTGCTCTCCTCTCAAAGATGAACATGCTGGTCAGAGCTCTGTAGATTTCCAGAGACACACAGGGCATGGAGCAAACACTTCCACAGACTGGTCTGGGAAAGAACTTGTAGGCAGAGGAGACCCAGAATGGGGATCACCAGAAAGTGATACTGTGTCTTCCCCTCTATCTATGCCACACCATAGATCCCAAGGTCCAGGAGGTGGTGGTGGAGGCCCAGGAAGAGGACTACCTTTTCCTGGTCATGGACTACTGCCACCTCCAGGAGGAGATCCATCAGATTCAGGAGGACCAGATGAGGGCCCTCTTGGTGAGGAAGATGGTGTGGGATGCAGAACTGTAAGGAGGAGGGGTCCTTCCAGAGAGACAGCTATGGCAGTTTTCAATGCTGCTGCAACATTGTGGATGCTTTGCAACTCCAGGAGTGGAGAAAGCCCACAAATATTACTGCCAGACAATGCACAATTGTCTGAGAGTGGTGATGGAACAGTTGCTTGCAGTATGACTGGCTATACCACAAGGACTCAAGCCCAGGCAGAGTGATTCATCAAAAACAATCACTCCCTATGCAGGGTCTGCCAAGTTCAGTGAACTTGAAGACTGGCTGATGAGCATTTGCATGTTCTATGCTGTAGCTTAGTATGGTGGGGATGGGTGTGATTGTGAGAAAGTCCTAATTTTAATGGACTTCCTAGCTGCAAGTGTGCTGAAATGGTACCTATGACATGTCATATATGTCAATAGGGCCCAGTCACACTTGAGGTTTAAGGACATGATCCTTGGACTGTACAACCAGTTTGTACAGCCTTCAACAATGCAGGATGCATGTAATACATTCTGTGATGTGGTGTATGCAGTTGAAGAAGGGGTGCAAGGCTTCTATAATGCCTTGCTCAACCATGCTCAAAACATGGCTGTATTTCCTGACAAATTTATTATTTGTGAGTGGTTCTTGGAGGGAATACCCTCTGACATGCTTGTAGCATTAATATGTGACAGTGGACTGGCTCCCAAAGTAAATACAGTCAAGGAGTTTGTCTTGGAGGCCAAAGCCTATGAGAGCAGCATTGAAACTGCTGTGCACTATTTAGAGCACAGCAAGAAAAGTTGGTCAGGACAGCAGCTGTTGTTAGCAGAAGTGCAGTCTCCAGTAATAGAGACTGCATTAGCCAAGCAGACAGAGGTGACTGGACAGCATGGTTGGTCACAGCCATTGCAGTCAGCAAAGAGGCCAGCTATATGTGTGGCCTTGAGACTATTGATATCAAGAGCTGGTGTGGGCTTGGGGCCCTCCTGACCTGTGGCTGCAGTGCAGGCAGCAAGCAAACATCTCACTACAGGGAAAGATGTTGTGGCCATAGCATCTGGCCAATCCAGCAAAGAGGCTGGGCAGTCTGCAAACTGCTATAAGTGTGGGAAAGCTGGGCACTTTGCACATGAATGCAGGGAGCTAGCTAACCCAGATCCCTGAGTATTCATGCAAGCAGCTCATACAGCTGCTCCATCAGATGTAGGGAAAGCCAACAATGAGCAGGAGGAAGAGCCTGCTGAAGCCAATGCTAACAATGCGTCTGAGTCCACTAGGACTCAGGAGCATGGTGAGCAGTATGTTGAATTGGAAATGTACAACAACAAGTACTATACTCATAGTAGTGATAGTGAGGGACTATTTGCTCTCATAGAGGCTCTTATTAGTGAGCAAAGGGAGAAAGAACCTAGCAATGAGGTTCCCATGAGAAAGGTGTGGCTTATGGCATCCAAAGATGCCATGGAACACCCAGTGCTGCTAGCACAAGACAAAGAATGTCTCATTACTTGGGTAGAACTGAATGGCTACAGAGCATGGACACTGTGGGATTCAGGGAGTACCACCTCTGGAATCACTCCCTTATTTGTGCATGTGGCTGGGATATGTGTGGCATCATTGGCCACCTCCATTACTCTGCAGCTGGGAATGATTGGAAGTTGTTCCATAGTGAACTATGGTGCCAGAGTTACCATGAAGGTTCCTGGCAAAATTCACAATGTCTATGTGGACATTGCAAATTTTGATCACTACAACATGATTGTAGAAACACCATTCATGAGAACCCATAAGGTTCTCCTTGATTTTGCAAATGACCAGGTAGTTATTGATGGAAGGGCAACTCCAGCTCATAAGTTGGAGCTGGAGGATGTCAATGGCCATGCGTGATGCTTCTACACAGTGGAGAAGCAGTATGATGAGTGGCCTTGACTCTCTAGTAGACTTGAGTGGTACACTGTAGAGAAGGTAATGGATGAGAATGAAGTTTGAGTAACTGAGAGTCTATCCAATGATCACCCATCCCTGTTGGTATCTGAAGAAGAGTATCAAAGGAGTACTCCTCAAGAGGGGGGGAGAGTATGTCAGAAGGCTCAAGTTGACCCTTTGAAGGCAAGGCAAAGGAAAATTTGAGACAGACCAATCCCAAAGCCTACCCTAGAATGGGTGTACAATCCATGCATGCCACAAGAGTGGAATCAGGTCATAGCTGACCTGACATGACAGAAAGGGGTAAGAAGATTGACTCCTGAGAACAAAATATATAAAATGGCTATGGAGGATTATTGAGCAATGACTCTGCTGCCCACTAGTCTCGTAATTATTATTATTTCCTTTTTCTTTGGTTTATTACTTGTTTTACACCACGGCGCACATTCACCATTGTTTGTTTGCTATTCTTTAGATAAAACCTTATTTTATTTCTACAAAACATACGCATCCACAAACCACACCCTTAGTCATTTGCATGCTATTGTGTCTGAACACTAAGGGTGTGTAGCTTGTTCTTACCTATGATGCCTTGTTACTTACTCATACCTGTAGTTAACATACTTCATATTGTTCTACAGGTTATGGGCCCCGCTCCTGCTTCCATTGAAAATACACAGACATGAGAAAATGACTCAAACACTATACATGACACACAGCTCCACACTGCCCAAAAATGTCTAATCCAAGCTCCACAAATCCACCCACCTTTCCCAAAAATTTACAGTTCAATGGTACCAACTTTGGACAGTTCAAAAAGCAAATCATGATTGCAGCACAAGCACAAGGAGCACAAGAATATCTTGAGGGCACCATCAAAGACCCAGCATTGAGTGAACAAGGAGACCAAATCAGAAAAGGCCTTGTCAAAGATGAGTCAACCAACGCTGGTGCTGCCCAGACTAGAACTGGAATGGAGTGGTCATCCCTAATGGGACATCTGCAATGCCTGGACATTAGCATTGATCATATACAACTGCAAAAACCCTGTGGGGCTAGGTATTAAGATGGATGGTACAGTGGCTGAGGCATGGGAACAGCTTACTGCAACTACAGCATGGTATCAGAACTAGCAGCGATGGGGGCCGGGAACTTACTGCATACCATGATGCTAGCTGATGGAGGAGACTTCCTGGCCCACATTAAAGACTTACGCAACAAATGGGAGGAGGCTACAGAAAAGGGAGCAGCAATTAGTGACACCACATTCAGAACAATAGTCATGAACTCACTCCCCAAATCCTGGAATATAGTCATAGCCAGTCAGTATGCCACAAAAATGTCGAATGACCTGATATCTAGACTCACCATTCACTGGGAGCATCTGAAAGCACAGAAGCAAACAAACACATCAGTTACCACCCTTGCCACTACCACAAAACCTCAGAGACCAAAGCTTGTATGCACCAGCCCTAACTGCAAGTGCACAGGACATCTCCAGGAGAACTGCTACTGGAAAGGGAGAGGAAAGGAAGGATAGTTCCCATTCAACTTTCGATACTGAGATAGTGCTCTCATGAGCCTTGCAAACAAAAATATGGATACCACAAACACACCCATAGCCAACCTAGCAGTAATAAATGCCACAGATGAGATGCCACAAGTCACTTATGTGCTAGCTGCCCAAGTTGAAAACCCCTTAAAAGCAAATGAGGTGAACTTACCCAACCTCTATGCACTCAAAATCAACACTCCTATTCCCACGTTCACAGACTTAGGAGCTAGTGACCACTGTTTTGTAAGATGGAAGGACTTCGCCAAATACATGCAACTCACCCAGCTAATGGAAGGGAAGGCTGTAACCCAAGATGGTGTCTTCCATATTATTGGCCAAGGAACAGTTAGGAAACAGATACAGACTAACCAGGGCATCTCAGAGCTAGTCTTCTGCAACACTTTGCACACACCAGACCTTGCTGCCAACCTTATCTCTGTCAGGCATTTTGACAAAGCAGGATTCTCGATTATGTTTGCAAAAGGGAAGGTTGTATTCTGTGACCCTGACAGGAAGGAAGTGTTAACTGGTCAAGGCACTGGTGGAATGTACACACTGGAAGCTCTAAACCCACCACTTGTTAGGGCTATGGTGGCATTTTCCCTTGACAGACCAGTTGACATGGATGGGTGGCATAGACATTTTGCCCATGCAGGGGTCGACAGCATTTGACAACTGATATAAAAGGGGTTAATCAACAGAATTAGGGTCAAGGGGAACCTAGAAGTAAAGGGACTGTGTAAAGACTGCATTTATGGTAAACACATGGCTTGACCATATAATAGCATGCATGAATATGAGAAAGCCCCAAATGAGTGCATCCACCTAAATCTATAGGGTCCAGCATCAACAGAATTGATAGGGGGTGCATCATACATGATGATAGCAGTAGATGGACACATGACACACCTTGCAGGCTACTTTCTGTCCAGAAAAGATGCACATAGCACCCTCAAGGCATTAAGACTCTACTATACCAAGTCTGAGTGGCAAACTAGTCACAAGTTGTGGGTGATCCATGTAGATGCTGGGTGTGAGTGGGTAAATGAGATGTGGCATGAGTATTGCAGGCAACATGGCATAGTACTGAAGTTCACCACACCATATGTGCATGCTCAAAATGGCCTAGCTGAGTGAGCCATTAGGATGATTATCAAAGGTGTATGGTGTATCTTGATCAAAAGTGAACTACCAAAGGACTTGTGGGCAGAGGCTGCTGCGACTCAGATATATATGTGTAATCATCTCCCATCAGCATGCCAACCCAACAAGGTACCTGAGGAAGCATGGAGCAATAAGAGACAAAGTGTTGCTCATCTTCAACCTTTTGGATGCATTGCCTTCGCCAAGATCCTAGAGAAACTCGTCAAATCAAAACTGGACCCACAGTCAGTCAAGTGCATTCTAGTGGGGTACTCAGTGAGCAGATACAAGCTTTTTGAATATGGCTCAAAGTCTATCATCACATTCCATGATGTTATTTTTGATGAGAGTATAGGGCACAGATCACTCACCATGTTTGATAACAATGAGGACCTACTCAGCCTAGCTAACTCT
Source organism: Termitomyces sp. 'cryptogamus' (assembly GCA_020091625.1). NCBI lineage: Eukaryota > Fungi > Basidiomycota > Agaricomycetes > Agaricales > Lyophyllaceae > Termitomyces > Termitomyces sp. 'cryptogamus'. The sequence goes on along the minus strand of JAGYZC010000013.1, from coordinate 1,878,385 downwards.
GTGCCACAGACTTGTGCCACAGACTTGTGCCCCAGGACTACTTACACTGCATCAACTAATTGCTCTGAGAATCAGTGACACCAATGCACCACTTCATACAAGACCCTCTACTAATGCAGCCAATTGTGAAGACAACCCCGAGATTGATGCTCAGAGCACAGCCACCACCATGCCACCCATGGTTACTGCCCCAGAAGCTGACACTCAACAGCCTCCCACCCAACCCAGTCCAATACAAGCCACCCCACTGCAAAGGTCTGACTGGATCAGAGAAAAAACATCTAAAACCATCTCTACAAACCTTGTGCACAATAACTATGCTTTTCTTGCCCTCCTCAATGACATGTACGATCCCAATGATGACTTCTTTGTTCCCAGGACATTTGACAAGGCCATGCACAGGCTGGACCTGTGGCAGCCAGTGATGGATGAGGAACTATGGGTTATGAATGAGAGGAGTGTGTTCCAAGTGATTGACTTGAAGGATGTACCAGAGGAAAAGAAGATTATCAGTTGTTGATGGATCTATGCAGTGGAATATGATGTAGAGGGCAAAATTGTGAGGTGCAAGGCAAGACTCGTGGCAAAGGGGTATTCCCAGATTGTGGGGGAAGACTATGAGGAGACATACGTGGCAGTGGTTAGGTTGGAGTCGATCTGCATATCAGTGGCAGTGGCAGCCCAGATGGACTGGCATATCTGGCAAGTTGACTTTGTGTCCGCTTACTTGAACAGTGTCCCAGACTTTCAGGTATTTATGAGGATCCCACAGGGCTTCCCTGGGGGGGAGGGGAAGGTCATAGAACTCAGGAAGACCCTGTACAGATTAATGCAGGGGGGGTGAGACTGGTTCTGGACATTCAACTGAGCATACAACAAGCTAGGATACCACATGTTATGCATGGACACCTGTGTACATACCAGGACCTCATCTGGTGAGCACACAATCATGAATACCTTCAATGATGATGTGTTCAGGGTCTCTACTACCCAGCAAGGAGTGGACCTTGCAAAGGCAGAGCTGTCTGCCATCTATGACATCAAAGACCTCAGCACACTATCATATATTGTTGGCATGGCTATCAAACACCACTCAGATACAGGTGCAATATCCCTATCCCAGAAAGCATACCTGAGATGGGTACTGGATCATTTTGGCATGACAAACTGCAACCCACATGTTACACCATTACCCCCAGGTATCCAACTCACAACATCCATATCACCCAAAAATACAGCAGAGCTCAAGTTCATGGCTGATAAGCCTTATCATCAACTACTAGGTTTGCTGATGTGGGCCCAGATAGCCACATGACCAGACCTTTCATTCGCCATTGGGCTACTTGCCAGATTCCAGTCAAACCCTGGCCCGGCCCACTGGAATGCACTGCAATACATATTGGGATACATAAAAGGCACCCTAGACTACAAAATCACCTACACAAGGACCAAAGACATGGACAACAAGGTGCTTGGCTATGCAGATGCAGATTTTGGGGGAGATCTGGACATGAGGAGATTGACCAATGGATATGTGTTCCTGATGGCTGGAGGAGCAGTATCTTGGAGTTTGAAGAGGCAGGCTATAGTAACATTGAGTACCATAGAAGCTGAGTACATTGCAGCGACTTGCACTGCACAACAAGCTCTTGGAATGTACAACTTCTTAACAGAGATCAACATCCCTCAGCAACTCCCAATGAACCTCCACGTCAACAACTAATCCTCAATTGCTCTAGCTAGTTCCACAAAAGGCCACTCCCATGCTAAACACATTGACATCAGGCACCACTACATTCGTGAATGCCTCCATGATGGCAATATTACTCTTACTCATGTCCCATCCACTGAGAACATAGCCAACTTATTTACAAAACCTCTACCATAACTCGCTCACGAGCATCTCATCAGGCTTTTGGGGCTTCAAGCCTAGGTGTCCAGCTTGTCAGGAGGAGTGTTGAGCAATGACTTTGCTGCCTGCTAGTCTTGTAATTATTATTATTTCCTTTTTTTTTTGGTTTATTACTTGTTTTATCCCATGGCGCACATTCACCATTGTTTGTTTGCTATTCTTTAGATAAAACCTTATTATATTTCTACAAAACATATGCATCCACAAACCACACCCTTAGTCATTTGCATGCTATTGTGTCTGAACACTAAGGGTGTGTAGCTTGTTCTTACCTACAATGCCTCATTACTTACTCATACCTGTAGTTAACATACTTCATATTGTTCTACAGGTCAATATAGTCATTTGCATGCTATTGTGTCTGAACACTAAGGTTAACATACTTTATATTGTTCTACAAGGATGAAATATCTAAGCCTAGTGAGTTTGAATACTCATGAAAAGAAGCAGGAGGCATAACAGCTCATGGTCCTGCTTGGCTGAACATACCAAACAAATCAGGAATTTGTCTGATGGCCTTGCATGATAAGTATGCAAAGCCTGTACCATTAGCAAAGTCAAACAAGGAAGAGCATTGCTCTTTGCCAAGAATAGTTGGGCCAAAGGCACAACTTTCCAAGCTATCAGAAGGCAATATTCCATGCCTTTGACAGCAGTGGTACAAAAAGTTCCAAGACATTGTCAATGGAACAAAGGAGGAACTTCCTCCTTGGAAAGAAGTAAATCATAAGATAAATCTCATTGACGAGTCCAAACAGTACTCATACTTCATGCTGAGGTGTCCTAAGTCACTTCAGCAGCAATTGCAGGATAAAATCAACTGCTATGTGTGGGCTAAGTGGTGGGAACCATGTGTGGCCAACCAGGCTGCACCACTACTATGCATCTCTAGAAGGATGGATCCCTGCATATGGCATTAGATGCTTGTCAGTGCAATGACAATACCATTAAGGATGTAATGCCCTTACCAGACTAAGAGGTCATTAGAGAGGATGTGGCTTGCACACCAGTGAGGTCAATTTTTGACCTCACTGATGCATATGAGCAAGTGTGGATACATACATTGGATGTACCTAAGACTGCATTGATGACCATTACTGGAACATATTGCAGTAACATCATGCAGATTGGCAACTATAATGCACCAGCCACATTTCAACATCTAATGATGTCCATCTTTGAGAATGTTATTGGCAAGTGGATGCATGTCTATTTAGACAACATATTTGCCTTCTTGGACTCCATTGAGGAACACAAGCAGCACCTCAGAGTAGTCTTTGAAAGACTACATAAAAACAAGCTCTACCTCACATAGAAGAAGTGCAAGCTATATGCCAAGCACATAGAGTGCCTCAGCCATGTAATTGACTTGCAGGGTATACACCCTGACATAGAGAAGTTGAATAGGATCCAGGAGTGGTGCACTCCTAGAACCTACAATAACATTCAATGATTCATTGGGTTGGTGAACTACATCAGGAACTTTCTGCCTGATGTAATTGCATACATTAGGCCATTAATGGCCATGATGCAGAATAGGTTGCCATTTCATTGGCAATCCATCCACCAATGGTGTTTTAACATGATCAAGAGGATCTGTGCCAAAACTTCAGTAATACACCCAATTGATCCTCAACACAAGGATCCTATCTGGCTAATCTGTGATGCCTCAAAGATAGGTGTTGGAGCAATGTATGGACAAGGTCCAAGCTGGCAGAGATTTCAGGCCATGGGATTCATGTCCAAAAAGTTCACTAATGCATAGCAAAATTATGCCATGCATGAACTTGAAACTCTGGCAATCCTAGAAGCCCTCCTCAAGTGGTAGAATAAGCTTCTAGGGTACAAGATCTGTGTGATAATGGACCAAAAAGCACTTGAATTCTTCAAAACTCAACAGAACTTATCACTGCATCAACAATGGTGGACAGATTATATGTCAAAATTTAATTTTGACATCATGTATGTAAAAGAAGAGCTCAATAAGGTAGCAGACTGTTTATCCTGCTACTTTGAGAGCAACTCTCCTGGAGATGTGCACAATGTCTATGACTATGTTCATGCAGATGCTTGTATCAACCCAGAGGGCAATGATCTGCCTCCTATGTGCATACAGAGACTGCAAGCACAGCTGGATCAGATATGTGCTCTCCACTATGAATCTAGCCATGGACACAGGTGAGTGCATGATCATCACAAAATCTGTGCTGAGGAAGCACACATACTAGCTGCCAATAATGATGGCAAGGGAGAGTCAGCTCAAGCTCAACATGGGTCTGATATTGAGGGGAACAAGATTGATATGTCTTTAGGAGAAGCCATTCTAGGGATGGCCCAGTCTCCTCAACCCTGAGAGAGGACAGACAGGGAATTCCTCTGTCATATCTGATCCCTGTATGGCAAAGACAAGCTCTTTGCTGAAATCATGACTTGACTAAAGGACTATAAGTCCTTCTGCCTGCAGGATAAGTTAATCTAGACTACCAACATCTTGGGCCATGAGGTACTTTGTATACCTTGTGATTGAGAGTTGGTAACAGTGTTCTTGAGCAAGCACACAATGTAATGGGGCATTCCAGCACTCAGAGAACAACAGAGTACATTTGTCATTGGTATTGGTGGCCAACAGTGATTGCAGATGCACACACATTCTGTACCACTTGTCAGCTGTGCCAGTGGGCAAAAGGGAGCAATTAGCTCCCTTCAGGGAAGTTAAATTCCCTGGCTGTGCCAGTTAAACCCTGGAATTTGATAGGGATGGACTTTGTAGGTCCATTCCCTGAATCAAAAGGGTATAACTACTTATGGGTAGTTATATGTCAGATGACAAGCATAGTGCACCTTATCCCAGTGCACACCACCATGACAGCTTCACAGCTGTCCTGGATTTACATGCATGAGGTTGTGAGGCTACACAGCCTCCCAAGCTCAATTGTTAGGAATTGAGACCCAAAGTCCATGTCAAAATGGTGGCATGAACTACATAAGTTGTTAGGAGCAAAGCTTCTGATGTCTACATTGTTTCACCTGCAGACCAATCGTCAGACTGAATGTGCCAATTGGAACATTGGTCAGATCCTGCATACAGTGGTATGACCATACCAAAAAGACTGGTTAAGTTGAATAGACTTAACAGAGTTTGTGATAAATGCAAGTATTTCTGAGATGATGCAGTTTGCACTATTAGAGTTGAATGGTGGCTACATGCCATCTATGATATGGGAGATTAGGGCAGATACTATGATTCCAAAGGGTATCCAGCAATTTGCTTGCCAAGCTCTAGAGAACTTGGTAGTGGCACATGACATGATTATAAAGGCACACATGTTTCAGATGCATCTGGCCAATTCATGTTGCAGGCCTGACTCCAAACTAGAGAAAGATGCATTGGTATACCTTTCAATGAAAAATCTCAACCTACCTAAAGGCAGAGCAAGGAAACTCTGCCCTAAGTGGGTTGGGCTGTATAGGATTTTGGAAGCCTATAGTGAGACCTCCAACTATGTATTGGAGTTGCCTATGGCACTCCAGGAACAAAGGATACATCCTAAGTTCCATGTGTTATTGCTGTGCCCATATAAGGCCATCAACAACACCTTATTCCTCAACAGGGCAATGCTAGAGCCTTATGACTTTGGCACTCTGGACAACTAGGAATGGTTCATCAATGACCTAGTAGATCATTGTTGGGGTGGTAAGAACCTCAAGTTTGAGGTTTGCTGGAGTCTTGGGGACACCATCTGAGAGTCCCTCATGATCTACAAGGACTTAGTGGCCCTTGACAGATATCTGGAGCTGCAGGGTGTGCAGTGCCCTGTGCAGTTGGCTAGAAGGTCTAAGTTAACTTGACTTAGTCCTAAAAATTGACAGGCCACCATGCAGGTGGCCATCAATGATTATGTCAGCCAATTTTTTGGCTGAATGTAAAGTCCAACTGGACTTTGTCTTCTTCCCCATTGTTGGTGCTATGCACCAATATTACAAAGAGGACTGAATCCTTGCCTCATGGACAAGAAAAAGAAATGGCCAAGTGAGGTGGACATAGATCTGCCAAGATATTTGTTGAGCTCTAGACAGAGCTCAAGAGGGGGAGAGTTAGGGAGTAGTTTGCTCCCTGGCTTTGAAGACTTGGCTGCATTGGCAGGAAGCTTGGTGCCAGAGGATGTAGCACCCCCAACAATGAGAAGAGTGGCCCCAGCTCAAAGAGGCACAAGGCCTGCAAGTGGGAAACTGCCAGTGGTGCTAGGAGATGTAGCACTGCTGAGCTACATAGTGGTGATGGAGCAGTTGCCAGTGAGGGAATGTGGGCTGCCCCCTCAACAAGGTAGAGCAGGCAAAGAGCATAGGGGACCATCAGCCCCCCCTCAAAGAGCAGCAAGAGGATGTGGGGGACAACTGGCCCCCCCTCAATTTAACTGTGTATACTCTGTGGCTGCACAACCAGTGTGGTCTCAGGAGTTCCAGTAGCTTGTGATGCCACAGTTTGTTGTGGCCCCACCTCCAGTGGCTGGTCCTGGCCATACAATGGGCATGGCAGATCAACAACAACCTACCACTATGTCATCACAAGTAGGGATCTCAGTCCCTGCAGCATTGTCATCAGATGTGATGGAGGATAATGAAGGCTCAGAGTCAATCACAGCTCTGATGCAGTCATTGGCACCTCCTCAGCAGTTGTATCCACTAATTGGCACCTCCTCAGCAGTTGTAGGGCAACCAACAGTTGCCTTGACTAGCAAAAGAAAGGATAAGGTAACTGCAATGTCACTGCCCACACTAGCACAGAGGAGTAGCACTCCCTCATTGACTGCCTGAAAGACAGTCAAGCAATGCTTTTCTGCAAAGGAGAAGGGCAAGGGCAAAGCAAAAGAGCCTGAGCCTTCAACTGCCACAGATAAGCAGCTTCATAAAGCCAGAGTTCCAGAGGACATTGGTGCTGACATCCTCAACAATCCTGTAGTGCAGCTAGCACTAGCTCAAGTTCTGAATGAACTTGATGTTGTTTGAAATCAAAGGGATGAGGCCTAGGCAGACCTCTCCTATTCAGCTTTGGAGAAGGGGAAGCATGTAGCAACCCCTCCTAACCTTCCAGAAGCAAAGAAGGCTTGTACTGAGCCTTCTGTGTTTGTTGAGGGATTCTTAACACAGAGGGCAACACTTGTGCCTTACAATGATCTGATGCCTGCTAGTAATGACCAGAGAATGGATGAGCACCCTGATTTCAAGGTGGCCTCATTCTCTGCTGGGCTATCCAAGCCAGTGGCAGCTCAAGTGAAGCCATCGAAACTAGTGGCCATGAAGGAGGGAACATCAAGGCCCTCTACAAAAAGAGCTGGCACTGTGCAGCCAGCTGTAATGTCAACAGAGGCAGATGACTCTACAGTCATTGCCACCCCAATTGCTTTCCTGGCCAATGTTCCTCTAGAATTAGAAGCTGGTATGATTAAGGTCCTCAGATCAAGGACCTATGTTATGCCTGGTGTATTCGCTCAGGAGTTTAGGCCACCAGTGCAATGGAATCCACATGATGAGGAATTTTTCATTGCCTAGCAAGCAGCTGCCTGAGCAATGGCAGGTGCCCCAGTGGCATCTAACTTGGGTAGTGATGATGATGATGATGATGATGATGATGTCCCTAAGTCTAAACATTGTATCTTGGACAGTGACTCCAATGATGACACTACTGAGCATTGTTGCAAAGAGCAGCACAATGCTAATGCCAGATGACTGTTAGCCATTGATGCTGAGAAGTTTAAACTGGACCTCAAGCATCTGAATGATACAGTGCCCAGCTGCCTACCTGATGGCTGGGATACCACATTGGTTTGTAGGCACTTTGAGCACCAGAATGACTTCAGGGGTATGCTACACCCCAACTTCTACTGGTCACCAATGACCAATGCAGTTTTTGTTAGCAATGAAGCAGTCTTTGCCTGCTCAATAGAGATGGCTGGGATATCTCACATATCTCCATGTTACAAATTGTTGTACCAATGGGTTCCCCATGGGATGCTCATGAATCTAGAGCAATTTCACCTGATTCTTAAACTCATTTGGGTTAGCAGATCCAAGATCACAATGAGGAGGTGGATTCATGTTGCTCTCCTCCTTCAGGAGTTCCATTGGATCTCCTTCTGTATGGCTCCACAATTGAGGGACTGCACAATGAGGTGGGCTATGGAGCTAACTCCAGCAGAGTTGGAAACATCTTTGCCTAGAGGGGATTTCCATTGGGTACTGGTCCCCTTACCCTCATGTCTGTCAGCCATGCTAGGCTGCACAGGCAACAATACACAGGAAATGGAACTTAATCAAGTCCTAATCAGCCATCACTTTGACATCAAGACATGAGTGCAGTATATCCTGCACCATGGCCACTCAGGTTCACAGAACCAATACTTAGGTGTGGCCATCAATGCCACCTTGCACATAAACTGATGCTCAGTCTTCAGTTACATTTTGGGTTGGGCGCTGGCCCTGACTATTCCACATGCACAAACAGCCTTTATGAGGCTGTTTGCAATAGTGGTTGCTCAGCCACATCTCTATCAAGAGGTGGTAGACAACTACCGATCTGGTGTAGGGGAGTTTAACATGATTACTTCCCACACCTTCACTCTATGTAAGCTGCAAGTGCTGCCTATGCAAATCAACAATTTGAGTGAAATGGAGGTGATATGTCACCTCCTGGCCAACTATGTGCCTCTCTCTTGGGTGAATCATGTGTATACCTATGGCATACACTTCCTCAATCACCATTGGTCTGGGAGTGCACTGCATGTGGACTTGTTCATGTGAGTCAACAATAAACACCATTATTGACTCCAAATCATTGGAATACCCCCTCTCTTACCAGGGTACAATGGGTGGTATATCCCCACCACTGATGACTGGGAGCACTTTTGTGTGCTCCTCCAAATTCATGAGAGCAGAGGCCACTCTCCTCTTGATGCAGCTGAATGGCTGTGCTTTGGTGAGGATGGTATTTTCACTCACCTCTTGCACTGACCTGCAGAGGTTGTGAGTGCCTCATGAGCTGCCACAGAGGAGCCTTCATCAGTGGCTCCTCCCATAAGTGCAGCCCCAACTGAGGAGGGGCCTTTGTCATCAGTGGCTGCAGCCACTTCCATCTTACAATTGAGCTCTGGTGCATCTTTGGAAGATGCATTCTCACAGAAGTCCATGGACTTGGACTACACCAACTACTCTGCATTGACCATGCCAGTCCAACCAGCAATGACTCCACAAGTTGTCCCCAGCCCCACAGAAGCAGTGGTAGCAACAAACATCACTACTCCTACTGCCCCTGAGGCTGGATCCAGTGGCCCCAGTAATATAGCTAACACTATATCAGAGTGCTGGGCAGACATCATGAGCAATGAGGAAGTAGAGGCCTTGAAGATGGACAAACAAGCAGGGCAAGCTACTATCATAGCTCACAGTGTGCAATAACTGCACCTGGGCTTTAGCAGCCCATATTTGTCACTCAGTGCAGTTGGATAGTGTGCTGAAGTATGCTTTGTTCATGTAGAATCAGTTGATTTTACTACTGGTAAACATAGAAATTTGTACTTGAATTCCAGTACACACCTTTGAGTGGGATGCCATATCCTACCCTTCCTTCCTTGACTTTAGTTGCTGTTGGAAGTGAGTCTGTTGATGGACTTGAACAGGGGGTATGTAATGGAGTGCCTATTACATGCTGTACATACATAACTAATTATATGATTATTTAATTATACTGATAGTGTCACCTGATGCTATCCCTAAAAGTACTAGACACATACTTATGTAAAGCAGTGCCTTACTTCATACTTTGTAGACAGAACTATTGACTAGTTTTGACTTATGTTGTGTGAACTGTAAGCCATGTGACCCATAATAGAAACATTACATGTAGCCCCACTAGATGTCCAGTTTAATGAAGTATTGGGCACCCTGGAGGTTATTGATGAGCTCAGAGATGAGAGGGAGGGGGTAGCAGTTCTTCACAGTCATGGCATTAAGCACCTGGTAGTCCTGGACCAGTCAGAGTGAGCTGTTCTTCTTTTTGATGAAGAAGACTGGAGAAGCCATCAGAGATTTGGTGGGGTGGATGTAACTGGAGTCCAGATTCTCTTGCAGGAAGGCATTGAGCTTGTCCTGCTCCTCAGGCACCAGCAGATAGACCTTACAGCTCAAGGGCTTGAAATCTGGCATTAATTCAATAGCATGATCCCACTGTTTGTGCTCTAGAAGCAAGTCAAACAAGGCCTTAGTGAACATGTCCTCAAACATGTGGAGGTATGGAGGCACAATATCATGGAATGCCTGGGGCACAGAGTTGGCAGCAAATGCCTGGGCCAGCCACTGGGATGTAGTCTGGCTAGCTCAGATCTCCATGGTAGAGGGTGGTGAGCATAAAGTGGTGGTGTAGATCTGGTCTCCAACTTCCACTGCCTCATCTAAGAGCTCTGAGTTGCATATGTCTCCAAACTCCCCTCCTAGTTCCTCCTCCAGGGCCCTGCTGCTGCTCTGGTCATTATTGTAAAGGGCCCCTCTATGGGGAAATGCCAGGGGCAGGGGGTTCAGGAAGTTTAAATCTGCAAAGGGGAGATGGCCAGTGTGGCATGCCTGGATGGCTGTGCATTCTTGAACTTCAGTTCAGTGCTCTTCTCTAGCCTCAGTGGTGCAGGCAGAGCACCTCTGGGGGCACTAGCTTACAGTTACCTTGCCCAGGGCTGTGCTCCCAGAGCTATGTAAAACCAAGGATCATGTTCTGCTTGCCTAAGCTGGTGATGGCAAAGACTGCATGCTTGGCATGATTCTGGTAGTGGAGGACAAGGTCTACTATGGAGCTGATGGTGCTGGCTTTGTTGGGTATTCCATCAATGTTGAACACTGGAATGGGCTGAGAAAGTGGCTGCATGGTCAGGCTGTGGCACTTTACAAACTCCAGATCTAGAAACAGTCCCATTGCTCTGCTATTTAGGAGAGTGGTGACTCTGCAAGTTTGCTGGGTGTCTATGGTCTTGATTTCTATGTTGAGGTGCAATAAGTTTGCAGATGGGCTTGAGGCCACTACATACTGCTGGGGTAGTTGGCACTCCTCAGCAGGGCAGCACTGGCAGAACCTAACTGGTGTTGGGGAGCTTGGCTTGAACTCTTGAGTAAGTGTTTGTACATCTAGAGGGGAAAGCTGAGGTTCTTCTATCTTAGAATGATCAACATTGGAAAGGGCAATTTCATTTTCTAGTGACAGACATGAGAACCTGTTAGTACCCAGCAACAGAGGCATACACCTCATCCATTGCTCAACTAAAAATCCTCCTCTAGGCCTGGGGGGGTGTGCAAGTGCCAATCTCCTTCAGGGTCAATTCCAGTGCCAGCTCATCTGGTGACAGAGCTCTGGCAGCATTCTTTGTGGCCAACAGTTGCAGGAGAAGCTCCTCCTGTTCTGCTGTAGAGAGGTAGCACACCTCCAGACCCAACAGGCAATGTCATGCAAAGTGCCTCAGTTTTTTGCATCTCTGGCACAGTAGCAGTGCAGGGTAGTGCTGTCAGGCTGTGTCTACATCCATGGGAATGCCTGGCAGCAAAGAGCACAGTGTGGGCATGGCTAGAGCAGGGGTGGGTGCTGGGAGTACAGGAGAAGGATAATGGAGACTGGTGACAGGAGTGGGGCACTGCATTGGGTGCAAGCAGTGGAGCTCCTGTTGGATTTCCATGAGCTGCCACTGATCCTGGGCCACCTTGTACTAGGAGGTAATTCTTTCATTGTCTGCACAGCCCTTAGCCAGGTTGTCAATGCACTCTATTAGTATGGGGTGCAGGCCATCCCAGAATGTGAGGCACAGTTGAAGACTATCAGGGTAGGTGGCTTGCTCAACTAATGGCCAGAATGAGTCAATGTACTCATCCAGCATCCACTTCCCTTACTCATACTGCTCCTTGTCATGCAGTGCTACAGTAGCAGTTTTGGCAGGGTTGATTGGGAAAAACTCTGCTCAGAAATCTTTTTCAAAGGCAGCCCAATCTGCAAAGCTTCTGACACCTCCAGGGCATTGGAATACCTGTAGTGCATAGGTGGAGGCCCATCCAGTTTTTATATATGACAGTGACCAAGCTATCTTCAACACATCAGAGTCAAAGGCATCTCTGCTGAGGTGAATGTAGGTGAGACAGGACTGGAGGAAGCACTCCCCACTAGAGTGAGCACTGTTATATGCATCTGGGAGCATGGGGTATGGGATCCACAGTCAGAGGCCTATTGGAGCTCTGGAGGTGGCTACAAGAGCTGTTGAGGGTGGTTCCACCACCAGAGGTGGTGTGGAGATAGGGGGCAGGTGCTCTAGCAGCACTTGGAGGGATTGGGAGATATGATTAGTAGTCTGATGGAGGGTGGAGAGTTTGGTTGTGTGATGGGTGAGGGACAATTGAGTCAGTTGCACCTGGTCCTCTAGGTGTAGCAGGTGAGTCCAGGCTTTGTCCTGAGGGGCTGGAGCCCCTAGGGGGGTGTCTGGATTGGCAAGCTGAGACACAGAATTCTGCAGGTGCTTAAGTCTGGTGGGAAAGTGACACACTGGGGCTTGGAGGTTCCTTGCAGGCTATAAGAAGCTTCTAGACCAGAGTTAGAGACTTGTTCTGCTGTAAGGATAACCTCCAGGAGCAGCAGCTCAATCATACAGCTAGCAGAGGGAAATCCAAAGTATATTAGCAAGATAGTCAATAATACAAATAGTAACTAATCACCTAGCAGAGGGAAATCAAAAGAGAACAAGTCTAAGGATCCCCACTACTTGGTGTAGTGCATCAGTGAATGGTAGAGATGTGAGAACAACTGTACAGAAGGCCAGATCTAGCACTAACCCTAGAAAGGAAAGTTCTGAGAGTCTCCAGAGATCTCCAGGGGTCTAGAACGAGCTACAGAGATTGCTGCAGAGGTTGGGAATGGAAGTCCCCTGACACCCTCCCCCACTGTTTCTGACACTGGTGTACATCACTGGCTTATCACCCTAACTTACCTAACCAGCTCTGGAGCATTACAACAACCCCAGGGTGGCCTGCCTGCCCATCTGATCCCATCAGTATATCACTGCAGCCTGCCCACTGATTACAACCAACACCTGTTGACTTTGTGTGGCCCCAACAAGCCCCACTGCCAGACCCACCATCCTCAGAGCTGTTCCAGTAGTTAGTATATAAGTCATAGAGTAGTATCCTTTACTCTAGTCTTGATATTACCTATGTGCTGCTGATTGTTTCCTTGTGTTTGTGTCTCTTGTTATGTTTTCTCTTATCTCAGTCTCCCAGTCTTGTCTTGTCTCTATCTCCATTATTGTCTTGTTATTGTTTCATGTCTCTGCTTCAATCTATTTTTTGTTCTTGTTCCAATCTCACCTCAACTCTGTCTCATCTTGTTGAACTCTATTTCCTTTATTGTGCCCAAGCCCATTTCAACTTTAATGACATTACAAACTCCACACATACAATTACAACTCCCAAACATTCATAGCCAACTTGGGACCTTGCTATTTGCTTGGCTCTGAAACCCATCAACATCAATTGATCCCCCATCAAACTCCAGCACTGCTCCCATCACTCACATAGCCTCTGTTTGCCCTACACTTCCAATACTTACCTCCAGACTCATGCCTGATGCCCCTTCAATGTCAGGGGACTTCCATTTCCAACCTCCACAGCTTGCTCCAGTATATCCACAGCTTGTTTGACATCACTGGGGCTCATTCCAGACCCTTGGGGATCTCTGGAGACCCATGGGACTTTCCATATTACCTCATTGATCACTTTTCTAGGGTTAGGGCTAGCTCTGGCCTTCTGTATAGCCATTTCCACACCTCTGCTGCTCACTGATGTACCATACTGAGCAGTGGGGATCCTTGGACTAGTTGTCTTCAGATTCCCTAGTTACTGCTGTATTGTTGTCTACTTTGCTAATATACTTTGGATTCCCCTCTGCTAGTTGCATGACTCTGAGCCACCACTCCCAGAGGTCACCCTTACATTCAAGCCCAACCCTTCCTTGCATCTTGTCTTAGACTCCTCCAGGCCACCCCAGACTTGTTTGGACTGCTCCCCCCCACTTATCCTCACAAGTAACTGAAGTCCAGACCTTCCCCATATGCTAGGTTAGCAGTGCAGGACATCATGTCTGCCTAGTAAGGACCTGCCCAGTTAAGCTGAGCTCCCATGGTCAGCAGAACCTGACATTATCTCATCTTGGGCCCTTCACAGTAGAAAGGAAGGTAGGGCCTTTAGCATACTGATTCAAGCTCCTTGCAGGCCTGCATCAACTGCACCCAGTCTCCAATGTTGTCAAGCTGTTCCCAGCTCCAGAAGACCCTATCCCTGGCTGCTGCCCTAAGGCACCACCACCACCAATTTTGGTTGATGATGAGGAACATTATGAGGTGAAAAAAAAACTTTAGATCCAGGGTGTTCTGGGGGAAGTTACAGTTCAAGGTGAAATGGAAGAGATATGGCATCAAGGACATCTCTTGGAAACCACAGGCCAATGTATGTGCAGCAGCCCTGGTCTGGGACTTCTACTGCAGGTACCCCAATGCCCCAAAGGTAATTCAGAGCATCTACCCTATTTTTTCAGCTGACCAAGCAATCCACAATTTCTTCTCCCTAGTGCATTGTGACACTGCACACTAGAGGGGTGATGTCAGGCTGCTCTTACCAGAGCCTCTGATTGTTTCCTTTATACTGAGTCTGCCCATTCATCATTGACCTCCTATCTTCTGGTCACAAGTACTTTCAACCAAGGGCTATCTTTTAGCTATATTTGTATGTGGTCACATGCTGTGAGTCTGGAGATCAAGGCCATTTACAATGGATTTCTGCTTTTTGATCAGACTCCAGATTTGGTTGTTGTTGGGTGTTTTTTTCCAGAAGCTCTAGAGTAAATTTTCTGAACACTGGCATTGGGAATCCTTAGACTTGTTCTCTTTGGATCTTTCTCTGCCAGGTGAGTAGCTATAACTCTAGAACTTCTTGTAGATGCTGAACAAACTTTGGATCTCCCTCTGCTAGTTGTGCAACTGGGCCACAGCCTCCAGAGGTTGCCCTTACACTTTCTAGGTGGCATCATGGTGCAGTAAAGAGAGTGAGTGATATGGAAGTAGAGTAATTTTTCTGTTGACTTTGTTGCTTTTGTGGATCAACTCTATGCCGAATCCATATTTGCAATTTTGCTTGTGATGTGTCATTTCTCCTGAGTCATCAGTTCTTAAGGCTTCAGCTAACTCTGGATATCATTTCTCTGTGATCTTGAGCCTTGACCTTGATATGTTTCTAACCCTTAAATTCACTGCCTTGGAGTCCTCAGAGATTGCCAATCAGTTGCATAACTTCACTCAAAACACTAAAGAAGAGATGTTCTTCAGTAAAAACTTCATTTAATGACAACACGTTGGTTGCAGGCGGTGCAAGTCTGCAAGTCAAAGGTAAATGTGTTGGCAAAAGTTTCTCGTTGTGCTGTTTGAATGTCGATATCAACTCAGAACGTGACATTTGAATAGGAGAACACCTACATGGACCAGACACAAGGAATGACTATCATATTCACTTAGATCTGATGCATTCAATTAGCCTCAATACCATCGCACCCCCGTGGTTCAGAGTAGTACAATTTGTCATCTCATCATAGCATCTTCAGCATTGGAAGTACATACTCCCTCCTCAACATACCATCCTCCTCTGTCTCGCCGGGTATATACGACCTCGGCTGTCTTCCTCCCTCCCTTCCCTCATTCACCCTCACCCTCAACCTCACCCTCTACCACCTTCGAGTTCTACCACGGCGCTAGGCGGCCTGCCCATTGAATGAAAGATATCAATGAAAGCTCATCACACAACAAACAAAACTCAAAAACTCATCCCCCCCTTTGAAAATCGAACTGACTAGGCGGAATCATTGCATTCAGATTTAACACTTCGGGCGTGATGATCTTATGATGTTCTCGACGGATGGCCTCTCCCAATCCCACTACTACCGCACCTCCATTCCTCAAACTCAAGTTCTGCCCACTCGCTCTAAGCCGCGCCTCCGCTCGGGCCTGCAACCAGAACCGCAATCGACCTAGTAACAGGACTGAGAAATCTCGAATTGACGAACACCTCACTCCCCAAAGACCTCTTCAAATGTTTGACTGATTCCGCTTCAACATCCTGAAGAGCTTCTTTATGTCCTCGGGTACGCAGCGGGGTTCCTCTGCTGTTCGGATCGCAGACACTCATCTCGTAGACTGCGCTGACGGACCACAGATCGGCTTTGACGTCGTATTTCTCGTGGCGTAAAATTTCGGGGGCCATGTAGAGGGTGAGCGATTGCGAACCAACAAAGAAAAGAGGGGAAAAGGTTATTTAAGTTGGGTAAGGAGAGGTAAGGGAGAATCGAGCGAACAACGTGCAAAGGGCCCCAGAGTGTTTATTCTGGAGGGAACGCGCCAAGCCGAAGTCTGCAACTTTGAGTAGAAGGAACATGCCCAATTGTCGGAGGAAGCTCCGCAAGACAAATTCATCGAGACCACCGGTGCGCGGATGAGGGTACTGACGCGCCCACTTCATGATAGTCCTTGTGCACTGTAGCAAAGCTGCCTTTGCCGAGGTCACCCACGATAACGTATGGTCTAGCCTACTTGTCGTCGGTGGCTTGGTGCAGCGTGCTCGGGGCATGAGAGGCGTGAGCTGTGAGCGCCATTGAGGGGTATAATTGTAAAGCAAAGGGGTACTTGAAGAAAGAAAGATATCAACGGGAGTAGAGAAGAGAGTGCCCAGAGGAGAGTGCCCGGAGATGGATGGCCCCATCACAAATTGCTGACGAAGCACACCATCTCGCGTGATCTGCCCTTTTTAGGCATCTGCGCCCACATCGACTTCGAGTACACAAAAAAGAAAAACATAGACTGCTGTTTCACTTTGATTTTTTGACGTTGAGAGGAGCTCGATTACTGGGGATACTGCGGGATTTAACCCTAGACCAGCACGGCCAGCCATTCTTCAAGTTACTTGTGCTTGTACCGTATCCCCGACAAGCGTACAATGCATCGCTCTACCTACCTTATTTTCCGTTTAACAAGGTGGCCATGGAAATGACTTCCTCCTTGTCAAAATTTCTTGTACTTCGTTTTCTTTATTTTTTTTAGCAGCCTTTGTCCATTGACGTACTTAAGAAACTGGAAAGACGAAAGAGGGTTATAACAACCAAGCTTACTGCGAGACTTAAGTAAATTCACGGTATGCGTAGCTTTCCTCGAATCCCATGCATGTTGGAAGCTGATTGTCACAATACAGACTATGGGTTTCTTCAGACGTTTATTGAATCTAGTCCGTCCTCGAGCGAAGAGGACTAGTGTTACCGATTACGACCACTTGGATAGACATCGAGAGCGTCGTGGCCATCGCTACCGCCACACTTACGGCAATCGTGTTAGCGAACTTTCTCGATATCCTTCTCAGGATCGAACCTCAATAACTTCTCACGGACGTCCCTCGATGACTTATGAACCACCCTCGATGACTCATGAACCACCTTCAATGACTTGTGAGCAACCGCCGATGAATTCTGATGAAGGATACATTACTACGTACAACGAACAGTCCCCAACGTCGACCAGACGACATCACGATGCACAATTCTTCACCGCGCCTCCATCTGCACCATTTTCGCCCCTATCCCTCCCAGCCACCTCGGAGAACTTCCCCACTATGGAACGCCTTGATCCTCCCGGAGCACTGGGTATTTTCATGTATGGTGAAGAACAACATAATCAAGAAGAACGTCCCAATTTGTATAGGACCATACCTCTGCCCTCTGTCACTCCAACGCTAGGAAATAGTTCTGCGTCGCACCTTTCCCTCCCAGAGACTTCGGGAAACCTTCCCCATTCTCCGTTCGGACGCCTTGATGCTCCCGGAGCACCGGGTATTTCAATGCACCAATGTGTTCAAGAACATAGTAATATCTCTGGGACGACAACTCTGTCCCCGATTACTTCAACACCAGTAAATAGTCCTGTTTCCAACAATCAAGCCGATTCGGCTCCAATGGTTCCTTCCCAAGCGAATCCCATCGGTCCAGAGGAATCATCTCCTGTCGCTGGCAATTTGACGTCACTTCCATCTGGATCACCAGTACAAGGAATCACTTACGAAATCCCGCGATTTCTGCACGCGCTCAAAAATGTCATGATAGAGAATCCTATTAGCATCCGAAGGTTCCTGAGCATTCTCCTCTCTTGTTCCCATTTGGAAATGCTCTCTGTCATGATAAACGAAGACGATGTCACACACGCTGTTGACTTTTCTGGCCAAGTAGCGGCCGAAAATCTATTCAGCCTCTCGATCGTTACGAGCGTTGAATCCAAACTTTTTCTGGACAGATTCATGGCGCGTAATCTGAGAGTCTTTCACCTTGAATGGAACAGTCAAGAAAGTGGGATTCTCATACCTAACAGTGCAAATATAGGAATCGATCTATTCGTGAAAAAATCCGGGTGCCGTCTGAACACGCTTTCCCTGGTGAACTTGTATCCAGACGAGGTTCAATTGGTTAATTGTTTGAAGCTAGACGTGTCCGCGCACCTTCAAACTCTGGTTATTCGCAATAATAGTTTTTCCGGATTTCTTTCCAGTCCCAGTGGGAGGGTTGTTACGGAAATGACATTGCAAGCCCTTTCTCAATTCAATGGCGATGCGCTCTTGTGCCCAAGACTAAGGAGACTCGAGATTACTTCCTGTTGTGCTCCTGATGGCGAATTGATATCTATGGTTCGAGCGCGGAACGCGCGAGACAATCAAGTCTTCAGGCTGCACTACTCCTTTGGTGCTGGGGAAGGCCAATCCCTCCATCCCATGGATAAATTGGAGCTGGCAGAGCTCGCTCGCTCAGATAACTTCATGATCACGGGAGGGCCACAGTACTGCATCACACTCTCCTAGCTTTTGCAAATCAGAAAGGCTTTTTTTCCCTTTATTTTTCTGCCAAGTCTCGAGTTCTAGTGTGCTATCTATTATATAATAAGTCTGTTGTTGGATTACATAATGTTACAACGAGTTTATATAAGTTCAATTTGTATTTGACTTGAATTTATTGTCACCCCTAAAGGCCAGCAATTATCATGACACCATGGAAACTCTATTGTGTACAAATGGTGGCAAGTGCTATGTCGAAGATCTTGGTCAATGCAGAACAATTGGGTGAATCCTCATATCTACGTTCCTCAAGCATCAGATAGTTGTCAGCATATATTGATTCCACCAACTCTTTCGCTTCAGATTGTCGCTCCTCTCTTCCGTACCTTCGACAGTTCGTAGCATTCCTTGGTTTGCAGTGTTTCCTGTATATGTTCCCCTTCTAACCTGCTTTTCCAGCACTTAATCCCGCTTTCAAGGTAGTACAACATTGGGTCGAGATTGAAACGACGAAATGATGGATAGGGTGATTCTTACGCCTGATTTTCCCGTTTCCACGAGCTCAAACCGTACTGCTAGCGTGTATGCGATGATCCTTCCCTGCAACTTTTGCCTGCTAATAAGCAGTGCCTAGCTCTCGAGCTACCCCCCGAACTACTTGGCCAGATTTTTGTTTCTTGTCTTGCACCAAGAGAAATTGCCCGGCTGTTTCCAATGACCAGACTGAAACCGCCTTTGCTCTTCTGTCAGGTGTGTCAGTATTGGAGGAATGTTGCAATATCTCTGCCGATTCTTTGGTCAACCTTGAGTCTTAGCTTCAAATCAACCCCCAAGAAGATCGCGTTCTACCGACTCTGGTTGGAGCGTTCCCGGAATTACCCTTTGACATTCAGTTTTTTCCGCACCTTGCCAAAGTCGGATCCGGCAATTGATCTGATTTGTTCACATATGCATCATTGGGGTGATGTCCAAGCCGATATGGGCTCAGGATCAATCGATAGACTTTTCACATTGCGTAGCGAAATGGTACCTTCATTCAACAAGTTCGAGATTGGAAATCATAATTATACCAAGTCAACGGAAGACAAACAGCGGGTTGACAATCTCACTCCAGTACTCGCATCACTCAGTAGCCTTTCCGAAATCATTTGGTCAGGTTATATTCCAAGAAATATCTCGAACATTCCTTGGCCTTACCTCAGACGCTTTGTCATCTGTGAATCCTTGGATACTCGTCAATGTCTTCTGTTAATGGCTCGCTGTCCAATGATCGAGGAAATCGTCATACTTGACTTGACGAATTCCACACATGATGCCACCCTTCCAGTTGTTGATCTGCCACATCTTCGTTCATTATATCTGAAAGGAGACACCGGGCAGTTACTCGATCAACTTGTTCTGCCTTCCTTGCGCTCGCTTGACATGACTCCACCAATGGACGACAAGGCACTTGAACGACTGGGCACTCGTTCATCATGCAATCTTTTCCATCTCTGTCTTTTCGCGGATAAGCGCCCTGTGCATACGATATCTGAGTGGAATGCTCTGGAATATCTCCAATCCGCATGTTGTCAAACCCTTCGCTCTCTCCATGTCAAGCCTGCCACAACAGACACATTCTTCCGCAATCTTACATGGAAAGCTGAGGGAGAAGTTGGTAATCAGTACTTACCTGATCTAGTGGAGCTTTCTGCCAGGTCTTACACGACGGATGGTATTGTGTCTGAGATGGTTGCCTCACGATGGCACATTCAAGGAGAGGGAAATCCTCCTGCTTGTCTGGTTTTTCTCGATATATGTCAGATGGTATACGCGAGGGTCAAAGGAGATCTAGTTACCTTGCCGCTTCATAGCTATGAGCGTGACAGCGCTGTTCTGGGCGAGCTAGCTGCTCAAGGCCTCACACTCACGGATGGATCAAGCTTAAGATGAATCATAGTCGAATACTCTCAATGGAGCTGCTTGGATGGATGCATGTAATCTAAACCTTGTATATTATTGTGGTCTTTGTGTGCCTCTGGCACAAACAATGTCGTCAAGGGAGCCCCATTTCAGTGCAATTATCAGTAGACAAACACAGCCAAATCAAAGCACAAATGTAACTTGCAACCCCACACCAACGAGCACGATCAATACCCCCTCTCCACCCCTCCAGAAGAACCACCTCTCCATATAAGTTTGTTCAGCTTCAGGAAGAAATTTCGCATACTTCCTATATCGCATTCAGAGTCCCCATGCTAGAATAGAGCTCAGTGGCGTATGAAGTTTTGTTCGAGTCCATGGCATTAAGCGTCGTAGTGCAGGGTCGGTTCTGGTTGAATCATCTTCTCAAAAATTTCAATCTCAGTGACGATTTTCGAAGGCACCCCCTTCTAGTGCCTGGCCAAGCCAAAGGTAATGGCCTGGTGAGGACTTTGGCCTAGCCCTCACAAATGACGGAAAGCCAAAATAACATATTCTTATTTATGAATTTGATTGCATGTTTGTATTTCCAGCTAGCAAATCCTATTGTGACATACCTAATGGATTGCTCATGAAGCATGATGGTTCAAATTATGATGATGACAAGGTAGTGTTGGGGAATGTAATGTTTGTTATCTATATGTATGTTCACTTACCCTCGGGTGTCATGTACTTGACTCAGGGTCACGTCTGTCAACAGTATGCATATATATTTACATTATTCATATCAAGGGTGAAATTCAGTGGAAATTAGGATCTATTGACCTTTTGCTGGTCATCAAAGTTTGGAATGCTTACAGTGTTCATTGGTGCAACACAGGTGTCCAACACTCCTCACCATAAGTCATTGCAAGGATGTCACAAGCTCCTACTTGCATGGAATCATGGCTAGGATAGTCCAAGGATGCATTGTAGTCCAAAAATTGAGGTAGGGGAAGGGTTTAGTGAACAAGTCAGCAATACTGTCCTTCATATTGATATACCATATGACAAGTTTTTTTGATGTGACACTTTCACACAAGAAATGATACTTGATATCCACATGCTTGACATGTGAGTGCAACAATGATTGTTCCAAGAAATTGATTGCACCATTGTTATCACACATAATAGTCATTGCCTAGGATTATGACCAACTGCCTGGAGAAGAGTCCTTAGCCTCATGCATTATTGTGCAGCTTCAAAAGAAGCCATATATTCAGCCTCACAAGAAGATGAAGCCACTGTCTTCTGTTCCTAGGAAAGAGAATTGGATCAGCAGCCCCCCATATCAAAATTTCTTGCCCTGCTCTCCTAGATGCCTATAAGGGTGATTGCAAGGCTGAGGAACAGTTCCTTTAGTCTTGCATCACTTATATTCAGCTGAGTGGTAAAGCCTTTGTCTCTAATGCCCTGAAGATCACCTGGGTCCTTTCTTATATGGAGACTAGCTGAGTTTTGACATATGCCTTGAGGTTTTTTGTTGTCTAGGAGGAGTAAGCAGTTTTACAGAATTAGGATGAATTTGAGGAGGATTTCAGAACTGAGTTCTTTCCCCTTAGTCCAGCCAAGACTGCTGCCCTTGCCCTTTGTGACTGAGACCAGTATAGCCAAGGGCAAACAGACTCTTGACAAGTGCATTGATTTGTTCCATGTGTTGGTCAAGCATGCCTGTTATCCAGATGGTCTTCAACTTTTACCTGACCTTCTGCAATGGACTTCACCCTGTCCTCATGGATCAAATTGACAGTATTGCTGAAGGATGCCCAGATGACAAGTGAGTCCAGACCTGGCATAAGGTAGCCCAGGATCAATAGCAGCTGATGGAGTTGAAACAAGAGCTGCAGCATCCATCACACTTGTGGCTGCCCCTCATTCCCTGACTAGCCTACAAGCTGGCTCATTCATCATGACCCCACCATGGGCTCTCTCTGCTCCTCTTTTTCCACATATATTCATCTGTGCTCTTCCCCAGGGAGCCCCTATGGACATTGATGTCTCCAGACAGCAATCCTCTGAACCTCTGCTTTGCAGATGCTGTGGCAAGGCTGGTCACTTTGCTTGTCAATGTCTTCTAGGTATGGATGTGTGCTACCCTTCTTTGATGGAACAGGAGGAGCTTTTTGTTGAGCTCCTAGTGGTCCAGGATGTTGCCAGTGCCCCCTCTCCCAATTCCCCTGTTCCTGCACCTCCTGCTGAAGGTAGTTTGGTGTCAGAGGCTGGTTTGGTAGAGTCAGAGGAGGATTTTTAAGGAAGCAGCAGATGACCAGTATGCCCTCATAGCCTACTGCTGATTGTTTTGCCCCCCTGTCTCTAGTATCAAATATATCTGCTATTGTTCTTGATACTATACCTGACACTATAAGCCCCTCTTCAGACATATCAATTTCACCCTCAGTCAAAGCCTCAACTGGGGATACCACTCTTTGACCCCAGCCCCAACTCCTTACCTGGGAGCAGCATCTTCCTTGTTGATACATAGTTGCCTCTACCCCCTCTGCTAACTGGCTGAAGCTACTGGTAGAGATAGAGATGACAGATACCCAGCAGTCTTAGAATGTGGTTGATAACAGTACTATTGGCCTTTTTCTTGATACAGGATATGTGCCATGCCATCAGCTCACTATTTGCCCTCTCTCTTGCCTGATTCCAGTCTATAATGTCTATGGTATACTCAACAAAGCAGGTCCCATTTTCTGTGTTGTTGTCTTGGTTCTCCATTACCAGGACCACTCTAAGCATGCCACCTTTGCAGTCACTAGCCTTAGAAAGCAAGACATGATTTCTGGAGTTCACCTGGTTACATGGAAACAACTCTGAGATTGACTGGACAAAGGGTGAAGTGAAGATGAGTCAATGCCCATGCCATTGCCTAACCTGTGCAGGAGAGGCCTAGAAGGACACCAAGCAAAGGTCCATGAATGTGCTACTGTGCATGCTTGTAAAGAAGAGTTTGCTAGCATTCTAGACTTAGAGGCTCCAGATAAGACCATTGAAGTAGGTGATGTTCTCTATGCTATGTTGCTCTGCCCCCCCTCTTCAATGGTAGAGATATGGGCTAGTCAAACTATCAGCCAAAGGCTGGCTGAGGGATTGATGGCTAACTCTCATCCCAAGCTATTCCATAGCATAGTGCCTCATCACATATAGGACTTTGAGGATGTGTTTTTCAAGGCCTCATCTGACTCACTCTTGAAGAATAAGCAATGGGACCATACAATAGAACTGATACTTAGCACAGAGCTTTCTAGTTGCAAGGTCTATTCACTTGCACTCTGGGGGCAGGATGAACTGGATGCATTCTTTGAAGAGAATTTGAACTCAGGCCAAATATACCCCTCTAAATCCCCAATAGCAGACTGGCAACTAGTGGAAAAGGCAAGAGCAAGAAATAGGCAGATCTGTTCCTCTCTACCAAATTTGTCAAGGCCATTCTTGCACAAGCTATGGCAGGATTGAACCAATGGCTTGATTTCATCAATGAAGGTATTGAGGTTGTATCAGAAGAGATGAGGTCAGGGTTTGTGTTAGCCAAGGAGATAATGTTTACCAAGATGAAGAAGATGCTCTGGCAATACAATACAATACAACTCTTAGAGCACTCAATGAGTCTCAAGACAAGACCATTTAAGTAGGCAATAGAATCTATGCTACATTCCCCTCCTTTGACACTAGAGATATGGGCCAGCCAGACCATCTCTCAACAGCTGTTTGAGGACTTTGTGGCTAGCTCCCAGCCCAAGCCTTTAATAGCATGGTGCCTTATCACTTACAGGACATTGAAGACATATTTGCCAAGGCCTCATTCAACTTACTCCTAGAGCACAAGCAATGGGACCACAAACTGATACCTCACATGGAACCCTCCAGTTGCAAGGTCTATCTGCTTGTGCCCTAGGAGCAAGATGAACTGGATGTGTTCTTGCAGGAAAACCTAAGCTCTGGTTGGATATAACCCTCTAAGTCCCTAATGACCTCTCCAGTCTTCTTTATCAAGAAGAAGGATGGATCTCTTTGTCTGGTTCAGGACTATTGAGTTTTGAACATGATAATGGTGAAGAACTGCTACCCCCTTCCACTTATCTTTAAACTTGTAAATAACCTCCAATGTGCCCACTACTTCATCAAGATGGATTTCTGGTGGGGCTACAAAAATGTGCACATCAAGGAAGGTGATTAGTGGAAGGCAGTTTTCCAAACCAATTGTGGACTTTTCAAACCTCTGGTCATGTTCTTTGGCTTCACTAATAGCCTATCTGCCTTCTATACAATGATGAACAACATCTTCAATGACCTAATTGAGGGAGGTGTCATCTGTCTTTACTTGATGATATCTTCATCTACATCAAAACATTGGAGGAGCATCATCAAATCAGACATATGGTCCTGGAGTGCCTCTGCCAGGACCAATTCTATTTCAAGCCAGAGAAGTGTGAGTTTAAGCAGACCTAGGTCAAGGATTGGTGCTTAATAATCTTGCATGGAATGGCCAAGATGGACCTAGTTAAGGTGGCAGGGGTGACTGAGTGACTTATGCCAAAGAACTGTCAAAGAGTAGTCTTTTGTGCTTGCACAACATGTTCTTCATGTATGGTCATCTGTGCCACCTTCAAATATGTTTTTCTTAGCTAATCATACTTCAGTTTTCTCTATGCTCTATGGAGTGATACTGAGGTATGCTACTATTCCATTATAATACTTATTACTAGTATTTACTTACATCTACCCTAGATGCACATACACTATTCTAGGTATTTAATAAATTAGTTTGCTCTATTCTCTATGGAGTGATACTGAGATGCACATATGCTATTCTAGCTTTCCACACACTACATTCAAAATTACTATCCTTGAAAGGTTATGGCCCTGTTGCCAAACACCAATCAGGAATTAGATGAACTCAAAGAGCTAATGCTCACTACTGTGTACAACTGGCTTTCAAACTTCCCAAAGTCACCCAATCACCTCAGGACCACACTCTCATACCTACCTTGTGCATGACAAAATAACAAGCTCAGAGGAAACCACTTTCCCTGTCTTAAGCAGACCTGAAAACTCTCAAATATGGAAAATCAGGATAACTGCAAAGCTGAGGCAAGAGAAAGTCTGGGATGTTGTTGCTGAAACTCCTCTGTCTACAGCAAACACCAGCACACAGGCCATCCCACTACTCCAGACCTCACCAAGCAGCACAGAGAAAACCATCACAACATCACAACCCCCTCTCCATTCCTATGACACAACTGCACACAGACAGCTGGACAACCCAAGATTGCAAGGCCACCAGCATTATCATTGTGCAAGTCTCAGACAGACTTGCAATCAAAGTTGGTAAGCTCAAACACTCAAAGGGAATGTTTGACAAGCTGGTCAAAATGCATGAAGCCACCAACATTGGTGTCAGCACCTTCTACACCCTCCATGACCATGTTGAACCAAAAATGGGACAGATCCCCCTCCACACTCAGCAGCAACACCTCATCTATCTCCACTGCAAATGCAAAGCTTGTTACCATGAAAAAACCAAGAGACCTAGAGTTTCTGGCATTCATTTTTCTCAGCTTTCTTCCTAAAGACAATGTGTGGGAGGCATTCTGTGCAACTGTTCTGAATTCTCTTGCTCCTGGAACCTCCCTAGCCTTCCCAGCACTTGCAGATTGTCTCACTTTCACTGCAACTGCTCAACAAGGCACATCTGTCAGGGGATGTCCCATTCTCCCTGTCCTGTTCTCACTCCTTATGGTTTTCCTCTATTCCCCTTTGTTTTTCCTATCTTCTGGTCCCAGTTCTAGCCCTCAAGCTGCACCAGTTCTCTGTCCATAATTCCAATAAGTGTTGCCCCTTCTACATGGCCTCTCACCAGACCCCTGGATTGTTTTCTGCATTCCAGGCCTACCACTTATTGTAGGCCTCCCATCTTCAGACCAACTAAGGGCTATCCTTTGGTCATATTTGTATGAGCTCAAGTGCTGGGAGTCCAGAGATTGAGGCCATTTACCATGGATTTCTGCTTTTTGATTGGACTCTAGATTTAGTTGTTAATTTCTTGTTTTTCACAGAAGATCTAGAGTAAATTTTCTGAACACTGGCATTGGGGATCTTTAGACTTGTTCTCTTTGGATCCCCTCTGCCAGGTGAGTAGCTAGAACTCTAGAACTTCTTATAGATACTGAATAGATTTTGGATCTCTCTTTGCCAGTTGTGTGATTGAGCCACAGCCTCCAGAGGTCACCCTTACAGCAGAACAAGTCTCTGGATTTGGTCTGAGGGCCCCCTTTTTGATTGCCTGTGTTTCTACTTACTGAACTCACTGGGCTCCATCAAACCACTGAAGCAGTGTCCCTTCCCCTCCAGGCCCTCCTGGAATGTCTCCCCCTTGCTCCTACTCCTCCCCCTGGACCTCCAGCAGCTGCAGTGAGGTTTTCTTCTGCACCCAGCTTGGAGGTTTTAGCACTTCACTCCAAACTTCCTTGCACTGCACTCCCTGATGTGTTTGATGGGGACTATAGAGTTCGGGAATGTTTCCTCCAGTCTTGCATCACCTATATCCAGTTGAGCAGTGAACCCTTCACCTCTGATGCCTTGAAAATTGCCTGGGTTCTCTCCTACATGAAGGCTGGCTGATCCTTGACCTATGCACCACACATTTTTTGATGCCCATGAGGAGTTGAGAGTTTTTCTGACTGGATGGAGTTTGAGAAGGAGTTCCAAGCTGAGTTCTTTCTCCTTGACCCTGCCAAGACTGCAGCTCTTTCCCTTTGAGACTGAACCTAGTATGGTCAAGGAAAGCAGTCACTTGACAAGTACATTGACTTGTTTTGTGCCTTAGTTGAACAGGCTGGCTGTAAGAGTGACCTCCAGAGTGCTGGATATGAGTCTGTTGAGACTAGTGCCAGGACTACCACACAACTTAGATACTGACCCATACCAAAACTCACCCACATGACACTAGTTTATTTTCAACCACTGGCATTTCATATTCTTTATCTGCTGAATACAAAACACCAGGTATGTGTAATCACATTAACTCCAATTATCATCTGCTGAATATGAAGTGCCAGTCTGATTGCTTGGGCTTGAGTCTCTATAATTATAAGTCTGTTTATACTGTGCACAATCAGCTGCAACAGGTTATGGGCCCCAGCCCACAGACTTACATTCAAGACCAGATTACCATTGCTCTGTTCTCAAATATAGAAGCATCACCAGTGCTTGTCCTAGACTTCTCCACTCTCATTACCTTAACATTAATCAACTCTGGCCTGTCTGTCTCACATGGACAAAACAGCCTCTCAATTGCTGATGTAAAAGCTCAGCATAATTAAATATGCAGAGTGGGAAAAGGTGATGTACAGGCAACTCATGTCTGTCGGTGAATCACAAATTGTGTCTGGACAAGAGATAGAACCAGAGGACTGAAAAGATGCGATATCAGCCTAGGCAATACAATCATACTGGCTCTGCAGTGACAGAGCTGTGGGGAAATCTACCAATGGCTTGATGAGGGGAACAAGACACATGTCAATAACATCCATGACAACCCAGCAGCAATGTGGCAAAAACTAAAACAAATCCATTCAAAGTCTGTGCCAAATGCACATTTCAACTCCCTTAGTGATCTTTTCAACATCTGCCTGTGAGAGAACAAAAGTCTAATGGGACTCTGCACATGCATTGAGAGTATGATGCAAAGGATCAAGGCCTTCTGCCCACCAGCTGCTGTGGGTCCAGGTGGACTGACCTCACCTGGATACACACTCAACATGCTTGATGATGAACTCTCTACCATGGCTATGCTGCATGCTCTTCCTTGTGAAGACTATGCTTTGTTCATTTTGTCAGTTCTGCTGTTAAACAGGCTGACAAAAGAAGCAGTCCTTGAAGCCTTCCAAACTGAGGAAATACAGCATCACACAGCTGAAGAAGAAGCAGAGACTGCCACTGCCACTGCTGCTCACACCATTACATGCTACATATGTGATGGCCCATATAAGGTCCAAGACTGCTTGAAACTTGCCACTGCACAAGAGAATGCAAAGAAAGGCAATACCAACACCAAATCTAAGAAGCAAGAAGGACAATGCAGAGCAAAAGCTGATGCAGCTAAAGCCACTGATACACCCAAGGTAGAAGAGGGATGCGATGGACCCACTGTCAAAGCTGAGGCAGCCATTTGTCAATCAACTACATCTCCTCCCTTACCATCTGATGTGCTGTAGAATACAGACTCTGGCACCTTGATGCATATGACACCTCATCAAGAATGGTTCCTGCCAGACTCCTTCAAATCATGGAGAGTCCCCATCTATCTTGCAAATAATGTGGTGGTCTACTTGGCAGGAAAAGGCAATGTACTGCTCAGACCAGCTGGGAAGGATAGAGATGGGAATGCTCTCAAGGATGTCATCATCACCAATATTTTGTTTATACCCAAACTAGTCAACAATCTCCTTTCCATTACTGCTCTGAGTGTGCACTGAGGCTTCACTGTTACTTTCCATGGTTGCAAAGTTTTCTTCAACATTCAGGATAAGCCAATCTTTTCTGCCACCATAGATAAGACACTCACATCTTACCTGGATGGACATACACTTATGTCATTGCCATCACACACTGCCAAGGTGGTCAGCACAGGGCCAACATCCTCATCTATAATTGAGAGAAACCTACTTCAACAAAGAATGTGTTACCTGGGTGCCAGACATCTAGAATGACTCATCACAGAAAATCTTACAGAGGACCTGAAAGTTAAGATGGGCTCATCTCTTCTAGATGTATATGAACCATGCTTGCAAGGCAAACAGCATCATGCCCCTTTCCCACACTTGGCAGACCATGTGACTGAGGTACTGGGTAGAGTTTTCTCAGATGTACATGGTCTGATGCCTGTGGGAGGGCACCAAACCAATGACAAATGGTGGTGCACTTTTGTCAATGACAGTATGCAATGAGCAGAGACCTATGTCATGCAACATAACAGTGATGTGTTCAAGGTGTTCAAATCCTACAAGGCCCTTGTTGAACAACAAACTGGCATGAAGAGTAAATGCCTGCACTACAATAAAGGTGGAGAATATATTTCAAATGAATTCCTCACATTCTGTCAAAATGGTGGCATACTTCTTGAGTTCACTAATACAGCTTTGCCATAGCAAAATAGCTCAATAGAACTATTCAAGAAGCCATAACATGCATGCTGGCTGAAGCAAAGCTTTCAGAGAGCTTCTGGATCTATGCCCTCAGCATGTACAGACATGTTCACAACCGCACCCCTACATCTGCACTCACAGCCAATGGAACACTGTTTGAAGCTTATAAATGTAAGAAACCCTGTGTCAGTCACTTATGCATGTTTGGCTGTGCTGCCTATGTACTCATTGGATATGATAAGCATTGTGGATTGCAGGGACACACAGTCTCTGGGATTTTCATCAGCTACCCAGACAATTATGTAGGGTGGTGCATTTACATTCCAAGTACAAGGAAAATAGTCATATCTTGTGATGTCATATTTAATGAAACCCGTTTACCTGGACTTTCACTATCAAATGGATCACCCACACTGAGCATTAGCATGTTTAGTGACCTTGACAACTACTCACCATATGACTCCAACAATGCTATCACTCTCCAAATAGAGCTGACATCATCAGCAGACATATCAGCTAGTGACAGCTGTGTCTTTAATGACAGTGAGCCTCTCACTGATATAGTGTCCAATGCTGCAGAATTGGTGGGAGCAAGAGCTGAAGGACTACTGTTGTTGTTACACCATGACAGCTTGGTGGGAGCTGGACCTCCAGCACAAATGTGAGCATCATGTCAACCCAAGCCCTTGCTGCCACTGCATGAACCAAGCCAACATACACACTTCCCAGCACACAACATTGATGCTAGATACTAGGATGCCATGCACAGACAGCAAAATAAAGAATTGCCACTTATTTGAGAACTGCCTCTGCTGCCACCATCACCCTATCCTGAGGAGCCAGCAGAGCAGCCCCTATGGCACATTGGTGTAGGGAATGCTGATGCACACAACAAACAAGAAATGGCCTTCAATCCAAATGTAGAGTCAGATGAAGCACTGATACTTGCTGGTTGTGCTTACATTGAACATGGTGTGGACTTTGGTGGGTATGAGGCTGTCAGTGCAAATTCCACCACAGCATATAAAGTCAGTGCATATGATATGAATCCTAAGTCATACAAAGAAGCAATGGCTAGTGAGAATGCATCAGAATAGTATAAAGCAATGTGTGAAACAGATGAACTCACTCAAGGATAGCGGCACATGGCAACCAGTATATCTTCCTGCTGGACATCACACCATTGGCTCTTGTTGGGTTTTCAAAGTCAAACATCTTCCAGATGGTGCCATTGATTGTTTTAAAGCACACCTCATTGCCCAAGGTTTCAGTCAGCATCCTGGAGTTGACTTTGATGAAACATATGCCCTGACAGCTCATTGGGCTGCTGTCCATACTGTCCCCACATTGGCAGCAGCTGAGGACATGCATCTTGAGTCAATAGACATCTCCTCTGCCTTTGCATGGAGTTGTGGATGCTGAATTATATATGAAGTTCCCTGAGGGCTTTCCAGAGGACATACCATTGGATGTTGAGCATAAACCTGGTGATGGTGAGCCTTGCACAAAGTTGCAAAAGAGTCTTTATAGGCTGAGGCAAGGTGCAAACTTATGGCACAAATGCATGCACAACATCTTCCTCCAGCTGGGATTCACCTGCATCATGTCTGACCCCTGCATTTATGTCTACATTTGTGATGGTGTATGCATCGTTGTGCCTATCCATGTCAATGATATGATGCTCACTTCAAAGTCTAAACCTGCAATTCTCAAGGTTATCACAGAACTACACAAGTTCTTTAAATTACACCATATTAGACCAACAACTGGTTTGCTCAGCATGGTAGTTACTCATGACTGCCCTAATTGTAAGCTCTGGATTGACCAAAGAGCTTACACCATTGAAGTTCTATCCTGATTCAATATGCTCAATTGCAAGGCAGTTTCAACCCTGCTTGAATAAGAAATGCAGCTCTCTAAAACGGATGCACTGGTCACACCTGAGGACTTCAAGGCCATGTGCAATGTCCCTTACATCCAGGCTACTGGAGCACTGCTCTATTTAGCAATGTGCACTTGCCCAGACATTGCTTTTGCAGTTGGCATTCTCTGCAGGTTCAATGCATGCCCAGGTCTGAAGCATTGGCAAGCAGTTAAACACCTCATGTGGTACATTTGTGGCACACTCAACTACAAGATAGAGTACTCTGCCAAAGCTGCTGCTATGCCACCATCCCCCTATGCCACATTTACTGATGCTGACCATGGTGGTAACCTCAATAATGGTCACTCTACAGCTAGCTCCATCCTACTCATAGCTGGTGAGGCTGTCAGTTGGATTTCAAGGCAACAAACCCTTGTTGCTCTCTCCTCTACTGAAGCCAAGTTCATTGCTGCTAGTAAGATTAGAAGGGAGCTTTGCTGGCTCCACAACTTCCTCAGTGATGTTGGATCCCCACAATCAATGCCCATGACCCTTAACATAGATAACCAGTCTGCTATCTCAGTCTCTAAGCAGCCCAAGCACATGGGCCACTTAAAACACCTTGACCAGCACTGGTTCTGGCTATGACAAGCCACCTACAATGGGAAACTCAAACCAGTTTATATTCCTACTGCAGACATGGTTGCTGATCTACTGACAAAGAGCCTTCCCTACATAACCACTGACAGGCTCAGGCATGGTATGGGTTATGGGTCTGGTTGGGGAGTTTTCTAGGGCTGACCTCAGTGATGTTGTGGGCACTCCATCAGGTGGGAGTGTTGAGACTAGTGCCAGAACTACTGCACAACTTAGATACTGACCCATACCAAATACTCACCCATGTGACCCTAGTTTATTTTCAACTGCTGGAATTTTGTATTTTTCATCTGCTGAATATGAAATGCCAGGTATGTGTAATTACATTAACTCCAATCATCATCTGCTGAATACAAAACACCAGTCTGATTGCTTGGGCTTGAGTCTCTATAATTACAAGTCTGTTTACACTGCACACAATCAGCTGCAACAGAGTCATGCAGCTAGTAGAGGGGAATCTGAAGTATATTAGCAAGTAGATGATGATACAATCAGTAAATAATCACCTAGCAGAGGGGAATCCAAAGAGAAAAAGTCTAAGGATCCCTGCTGCTTGGTGCAGCACATCAGTGAGTGGCAGAGGCATGGGAACTACTGTACAGAAAGCCAAAGCTAGTCCTAACCCTAGAATAATGATTGCTAAGGTAATATAGAAAGTTCCATGGTTCCCTGGAGATCTCTGGGGCTCATTCTAGAACCCTGGAGATGTCAAACAAGCTGCAGAGATGCTGGAACAAGTCACTGAGGTTAGAAATGAAAGTCCCCTGACATCACCCCTCCTCTAGCATACAGCATCTTGATGTGCAGGGTAGAAAAAGTCTCTGATTGCCTGGTTTACTAGTGAAATAGGGTAGATTCCACATATGGCATGCAGAGCATCTGGGTGCTTTCTGTGGAACTCCTTGATGAGCTCTGGGGCATGTACATTCTCCCATGGTTCCAGAAGATATCCTCAATCCCATAGCCCTTCCACTTCACCTTGTATTGTAGTTGTCAAGATTTCCTCTACCTCATATTCCTCATTGTTGTTGACCACCACCAGAGGTGGCATAGGTGGCAGACATTGCCCTGGAATAGGATCCTTTGGGGCTGGTGTCAGTTTGACCACGTTGAACACTTGATGGAGCTGGCACATCCCCATGGGGAGCTGGAGTTGGTAGGCCAGGGGCCCTACCTGTTATTCCACCATGAAAGGTTCCAATTGGTGGTGCAACAGCTTTTTTAAAGGCTGGGTAGTCATAATGTTGGAGGCATCTAGGTAGACTCAATCCCTGGGCTGGTACTTGTACTCTGGGGTCCTTCCACAGTTGTAGTATTGTGCCATGTCATCCTTTGCCTTTGCCAGAGCTGCTTGGGCCTCCTTCTGTGACTTCTTCATCTGGTCCACAAACTTGTTTACTGCTTCATTCTTCAAGGGCTGGGCCCAGGGTTTAAAGCCTATATGCAAGTATTGTCCAGTCTTGAGGAAGAATGAGGAAAATTGGGTGTAAGCATGAACATGGTTGTTGTGTTGGAACTTGGCATTGGAGAGGAGTATGTCCCAGTCATCCTGGCACTTGTTGCAGAAGAGGTGGAGGTACTGCTCCAACTCCTGGTTTACATGTTTGGTCTTGCTATTGGACTGTGGGTGATAGGCAGTGGAGGTGTGAAGCTTTATGCCAAGTAGTTAGTAGAGTTCCCTGGTGAAGTCTGCTACTCCTTGTGGCACTCAGTCAGAGACATAGGCATTGAAGAGGCTGTGGAGCTTCCAGACATTTCTCCAGTACAGGTTTGCAGTGCCCATGAGGGAGCAAGGGGTGTGAGTCAGAACAAAGTGTGCTTGCTTGCTATACAGGTCCACCACTACCATGATCACATCATAACTATGGGCATCAGGGAGCTCTACAATGAAGTCCACCAAGGCAACACTCCATTTCTCTGCAGGCATGGGTAGCATGTGCAGCTATCTAGAAGGGAGGTGATGCTGGGGCTTGGTCTGGAGACAGAGATCAATGTACTAGTGTAGGACCCAATATACTGGGATATCTGGGGCCACCAGTAATTCCATGATACCAGCTCCAACATCTTCTATTGTGTGGAGTGCCCAGCAATGTAGGAGTCATTGTGTTGCTCTACGATCCTCTGGTGGAGCTCTAGAATGTTGGGCACATAGATACAATCCCAGAAGGTCAAGATCCCATCCTGAAGGGCTCATTTGTCTGCATAGACTGATTTGGTACCTGTGGTATGTCCTGACTTTAGTGCCTGAGCTGCCTGTACAACAAGTTCCTCCTGTTGACTGTCTCAGTTACCCTGCTGGATGTCCTGGAGGATGTCTACCTCTGCTTCCTTGACAGCTAGACCTTCCATGGCTTAGATTGCAAACAGTTCAGGCTAGAGGAGCACAATGTTGCTGTTGTCCTCTCCTCCCATGCCATGGTCCACTCTCTAGAACAGGGCATCTGGTTTTCCCATACTCTGGCCAGGCTTGTGGTGCAGCAAGAAGTCAAAATTGGCTAAGTAGAGGGACCATTGGGCCTGCTGGCAGTTGAGCTTCTTGGCTGTCCAGAAGAGTATTTGAGGTTCTTATAATCTGTCCAGACATCAAACTTATGCTGTGCACCTTCCAAGAAGTGCCACTACTCCTCAAACAACCAGATGATGGCTAGCATCTCCTTGTTATGGATCTTGTAGTTGTGCTTTACTGTCATAACCCACTCCCACACCTCTGTACCTCCCTCCAGGCCACCCCACCTCTCTGGAGCACTCCCCAACATTCCCCTGACTCACCCCAGCCTTTGTTGACCCATTGCACCTGCTCCAGCTAACTCTGACACTTCCTTGGCAAACCCCAATGACCTCTTAGCAAACCCCAACACATCCTCTGTGACCCTCTCAGCTCCTCCTCTCACTTACAAGGCCCCCAAGCCTTTCCAACACTTCTCCTAGTCTAGAGGTACATCACTCAACCACTCCTGCAACTTACATGACCACTCTGGAGTTCCCTGATGACTGCAGGACAGACCATGTTCCCATCAGAATATCACCATGGCCCACCCTCCAATCAGAACTGACACTTCTCTACCTAGAAGGGGCCAAGATGACAATGTGACAGCTTCTGAGATGGCCTTGTTGTCTTAATGTCTGAGCTATCCAAGTACACACAGTTTCTGGGCTTGTAAACTGGGGCTGGTGTCCACAATCATAGTACTGTACCATGTCCTCCTTGGCCTTCACTAATGCAGCTTTTGCCTCCTTCTATGCCTTCTTCATCCAGTCCACAAACTTATTAATGGAGTCATTCTCAAAGGGAGCATGCCTAAGGTTCAAATCCCATGCAAGGGTGCCTGCCAGTGTCCAGGAAGAATGGAGTCATCTGTGTGGAA
This sequence comes from Termitomyces sp. 'cryptogamus', assembly GCA_020091625.1. Lineage (NCBI taxonomy): Eukaryota > Fungi > Basidiomycota > Agaricomycetes > Agaricales > Lyophyllaceae > Termitomyces > Termitomyces sp. 'cryptogamus'. The sequence goes on along the minus strand of JAGYZC010000013.1, from coordinate 1,842,577 downwards.
GAGTAAACATGGTTGTTGTATTGGAATTCAGCATCTGACAGCAGCTCATTCCAGTCATCCTGCCTCTCATTACAAAACAGGCAAAGATACTGTTTTAGGTTGCTAGTTAATATGTTCTGTCTGCCCATCTGACTGAGAGTGATAGGCCATGGTGATTTGGAGCTTCACTCCCAGCAGGCAGTATAGTTCCTAAGTGAACCCTGCTACAAACTGGGGGCCCTTGTCAGAGATGTATCCATCTGACAGACCATGGAGCTTCCAGACATTCTTTCAATACAGGCTGGCTGCTTCCAAGGCAAAGCATGTGGTGTGGGTAGGGATGAAGTGAGCCAATTTGCCATAGAGGTCTACCACTACTATCACAGTGTCATACTCATGAGCATCTGGGAGTTCCACAATAAAATCTACTAATGCAACACTCCAGCAAGCAGTTGGAATAGAAAGAGGATGGAGCTGCCCCATGGGTGCCTGGTGGTGAGGCTTGGTGTAGAGGCAGAGATCACAGGTGCTAGTGTAGTGCCTACATATCAGGAGATCTGAGGCCACCACAAATTCTGGAATACCAGCTCCATCATTTTCTACCTCCTAGGATGTCTGGCTACTTAAGAATCATGATGTTTCTCCACAATGAAATGTTAAGCATATAGATGCATCCTCAGAAGGTCAAAACTTCATCCTGAAGACCCCACTCATCTGCATGCACAGACTTAACTCTGCTTCCTCATCAAGCCTGTAGGGCCTGTGCAGCCTGAGCAATAGCATGCTCTTGCACACCCTCCTGGTTCCCTCTTTGGATGTCTCTGAGAATGTTTGCCTTTTCTTTTTGGACCACAATCCCTTCTAGAGCACAGATAGCAAAGAGCTCCAGCTTGAGAAGGACAATGTTGTCATCATCCCTTGTACCTATGCCATAATCAGCCTGCCTGGACAATGCATCCAGTTTGCCCATGCTCCAACCTGGCTTGTGATGCAGTGAGAATTCAAAGTTGGCCAGATACAGGAACCACCAAGCTTGGCAGTAATTCAGCTTCTTAGCCATATAGAAGTACTCAATGTTCTTGTGGTCCATCCAGACTTCAAACTTATGCCATGCACCCTTAACGAAATGCTGCCATTCTTCAAAGGACTGAATAATGGCAAGCATCTCCTTATCATAGATCTCATAGTGCCATTCTACTGCATTAAGGCTCTTGGAGTAGAAGGCTACTAGATGCCACTTGCCATCCTTCTTTGACTCTGAGGTATTCAACCTCTGTCATATGGAAGGAGCATTTTTTGGGTTTGGCATGAAGGTGGTACTCTCAGAGTCATTCTAGGACATGGTGGATGTGCTCCAGATGCTCCTCCAGTGAATTTGAGTAGATTAGGATGTTATCCAGGTACTTGATAACAAAGATGTCATTCATGTTGTGGAAGATATCATTCATGAAGTACTGGAAAGTGACGGGGGAGTTAGTCATTCCAAAGGGCATTACTAGGTACTCAAAGATGCCATAGCAGGTGCAAAAGGCAGTCTTCTATTCATGTCCCAGAGCAATCCAGACATTGTTGTGGCCAGAGCAGAGGTCTATCTTTGTATAGATCTTGGCACTGTGGAGGCAGTCAACAAGGTCTTCAATCAAGGAGAGGGGATACCAGTTCTTTTTGGTAACTTTGTTGAGTCCTTGGTAATCAACATAGAGTTGGAGTAATCTGTCCTTCTTCTTGGTGAACAGGACCAGAGTGCTGGCAGTGGAGATTGATGGACATATGAAACCTTTGCCAAGCATGTTGTTGAGGTAATCCTTTAGGGCCTGAAGTTTGATCTTGGACATGTTGTAGATTTTGCCAAATGGAGGTAAAGTGCCTTCTTCAAGATCAATTTTGTGATTATAGGAGCAATGTGGAGGAAGTTCTTTTATACTCTCTTCAGAGAATATATTAGCAAATTCATGGTATTCTGGGGGAACTACTTCATATAGGATCTGTTCCTCTGTTTTATGCTCTGGCAGGGTATTTTCTGCACAGAGGTATTCCTCTAGTAGGGCTGGCATGATTTGTAGTTGGAAGGTGGGGGTGCTGTCTTGTAAAATGCATGCAAAGGGGATGGCACCAATAATTTTGATGTCAAGGTCTCCAGAATTGATGGAGGTGGGCAATGGGGCAGCAGCAGCTGGGTCTGGAGTGGTGGTGGGCTTCTCTGGAGGTGATGGCATCAACATCAGAGGTGTTGGAGTCTGGGGTAGACTGGATGTAGAAGGGGATGGCAGCTGCTAAACTTGCTTCAGGGCTGGGGAATTGCATGGTGAGGTTTGTCCAGTCAATGTCAGGGTTGACATCCTGCAGCCACAGAAGTCCAAGCATGATTGGAGTTGACAGGGGGAGCTGGGTAACAACAAGCTAGACCTGAAACCTGAAATTGTTGTCAAAGATGAGGGCATTGTTATGGTATTGGGTAATTCCTGTCAAGACAGGGCTTCTGTTGAAGAGTTGGAGCTCAAGCAGTTTGTTAAGGTTGTTGTGTTGGAGGTCGAGTTGGTTGCTGATGAAGGTGCTGGAGGCACTGCTGTCAACAAGGGTGGGGAGAACCATTGGTGAGCTGTTGAGTTGGACATTGATGATGAACAACTATACAGACTTTGAGTGAAGCTATAGAGGAATCTAGAGTTTGTCAATCATACCTTCAGGGTTCCCAGAGGGGAGTGAGACATTGAAGGGGACTGGTCTGGAGTTGGTTGGGTTGTCCCAGTCAAGGTGAAGAGTGAGGCTGGGCCAGTCAATGCAAGGATTGGTGGAGCAGAGCCATAAAAAGCCTAGAACAATGGGTACAGAGGTAAAGCTTGGTGACAAGCAGTTGGAGGCCTTGGCATTGTCCATTGGCAAAGGTCATGGTTGTTTCCACACAGTTGCCATCAAAGAGTTTAAGGAGGATCAGAGTGGGGAGACATTGGAGGTGCTGGGGAGCAAGTGCTGCCAAGGATTTGTCAATGAAGTTATGGTGGTGCTGCTATTGACTAGCATGGGGATGGGGTCATTAGAGAAGGGGAGGGTGGTGTGGAGGAGGAGAGTGTGGCAGGAGTGGGAAGGGAGATGTGCTAGGAGGTTGTCCAGAGTGAGTACCATTATGTGGAGGAGTGTGGCCAGGGCAGAGAAGATATCAGGGTCTGGTCTGTGGTTTAGTATGTCTTTGAGACCTAAACCACTGACTTGTTTTCTGTAAACTAGTAGTCACAGTCTTCTCTGTCAATAGTTTATATGGCATGTCACATCACCTGGCATTTAAGGCAACTGCTGATAAAATGTTCCTGCTCACCATATAGGATGCATGCACCCTCCTTCCATTGTTTCTCCTGAGTCTCCTCTGGTACATTGATCCAGGGCCTATTCTGAAACTTGTTTATGCATAGGGCTTCTTGATTGTTGGCAGAGTCTGGAGCATTGTCAAGGTCATCAGAGTTGGCATCCAGGGGTCGCAGGGTCTTGTGGAGATTAGCAGCATTGAGTTGGGCAGGAGGGCATAGTCCTAGGGGTCAGTTGGTGCTGGGAGGTCCTTGGCTTTAAGGGAAACAGGGCATAGGGTTGGCAGGGTTGGCAGGGATTGAGGGTTAGTTGCTATTGGTTGCTCCAGCCTGCCAGTTAGTATTGCCAGAAGTGTTTCACATGATACACAGTGCTGTGTTCTTGCTCCAGTCTTTCCAGTAATGTTGGTCAATCTGGATAACAAGTGCCTTGTACTCATTGTATATAGTTTGCTTGGGTGCAAGGCAGAGGATGTCCTTGATATGTTGGAGTAGGGCACAGCAGAGGGTGAATTGGAGGGTGTTGTAGTTCCATCCTGTTTCATAGGCCTCCTGTTCAAATTGTATGATGAAGGTTGCAAAATATTTGTTGTCATGCATCTGGAGGTTGAAGAGATTCTCCTCCACTTCTGCTACAGTGTCAAAGATGCCAAACTTACTGGAGAATTCCTGGGTGAAGGCAAGCCAATTGGAGAGCACAGGGTTGTTGGGGTCAAACTGGAGTAGCACTGTATAGTGGTCAAAGGCAATCTCCCTGCAAATATAATGCAGCAAAGGCTACTCATGAGCTCTCAAGCTGGAAGGTAATAGGCTTAGCTTAGAACATGGTTAGACACTGTGTTAGGAAGATTCTCCACTTCTAGGAGTTGTGACCAGTGAAAAGTTTGGGCTTTTGACAGTGAAAGGTTTGGGCTTTTGAATGTCAAGCTTTTCTAGTAGTAGTAGTAGTAGTAGTAGTAGTAGTAGTAGTAGTAGTAGTAGTAGTAGTAGTAGTAGTAGTAGTAGTAGTAGTAGTAGTAGTTATTTCTGTTTCCATGCTGAGGAGGAAAGTTGTCCATGGCCAGGCTCCATCTACCAAGAGGTCCACCATTAGGAGGCCCACTGTGGAAGGTTGGCCTGCATTGCCCAGGAGAGGCCCTGGGGCCTATTGAGGAGGAGGGGGTCCTCTGGGGGTGGGTGGTCCAAAGTAATTAGTGTCAGCAGGGGGGTTGGGCATTGGAGTGGGTGGGGGATGAGGGGGGTTGATGGGAAAAGGGGGTTGAGGTGCTCTAGGTCCCATGAGTTGCCTTGGGAGGACTGGGACATTCTGGCAGGGTTGCAAGGCATTGGCATGGGAGGCACAGAGGTCAAAGTAGGGAGGTCTGTCTCAGAGAGGGCCATTGCACAGGACAGGCTTGTCAGTAGAGTTACTAGGCTTGTCAATATAGGAGAGTGTTCAATTGTCATTGTTGATGCATGGAGGTGGCTTTTGGGTATGAGGTTTGGGAATAGCAAGCTGGTCCCAGATACAAAAGACACTGGGAATGGAGTTTGCCTGAGGGCAAGTGGAGAGGGCCAGGGTATGAGCAGTGAGTTGGTCAAATAGTCTGCCCACAGGGTTGAGGCTCCTCAAGATGTTGGATGCCATGTTAAGCTCTTCCTACTGGCAAGGGATGGGAGGTGGGGCTTTGCTTTGTGCTCTAACAGGTTTCTTGCATTGCACATGAATGGAGCAGGAGGGGTCCAGAGGGTCTTTGAATGGATGGGGGTTTAGGCTGGTGTGGATTTCTTTGACCAGGGCATGGAGCTCATTTTGTAGATTGGCATCAATTCCCAAGGTGCCTTGCATAGTTTTTGGGAGGTTTCCTTGCAGGTAAGATTCATGGAAATTGAGGAGTTGATCTGCCCAAACCTCTGGAGTTGCTGGGGTGTTGGGATAGCCTAGGTGGATGAGGAGGGTGCAGGCATGTCTTGCAAATTCTGCAAGGGAGAGGCAGAGGAAGCAGAGGACTTTGTCATGCTGCTGAATGTAGGCTTTGACCTAGTGCTGTCTGGGAGAAGGAGGTTTTGAGCAGAAAATGGCAATTGAGGAGGGAAATAATTATCTGGATGCTCTGGAGGAGCTGGGGCTGCAGCAGAAATGGAGTATGCATAGTAATGAGCAGGTGGAAAGTAGGCAGGTTTGGGAGTGCTGCAGGAAATCCTCCAAAGTACATGTGAGGGTAATTGCTATTGGTAGGGAATGTTGGAGGGCAGTGCCAGCCCAGGGGTATTTCCTGGCTGATGGAGAGAGCATAGAACACCTGGTTGGGATCAGGGGTCCAATGGTGGGGAATGTACTGATCCATGAGGAGGCCTGGGTAAAATGGAGCATACTGATTTTGAGGGACCAGCTGACTGTAGACATCAGTCAGGTAGCTGGCAGGATTCTATGCAGGGTTATATGCAGACATTGAGGACAGTGTAAGGTGGCATCTTGATATTATGTCAGGTTCTGCTAACTATGGGGGCTCAGCTACACTGAGCAAGTCCTTACTAGGTAGATGCAATGTTCTGTGTTTATAACCTAGCACTTTGGAGAGGGTGTGGAATACAGGAACTTGTGAGGGGAGATCAGGGGGATTGGTATGAGCAAGTCCAGAGTGGTCCAGGAAAGTCTAAGACCAAGTATATTAAATGTTGGGCTTGGGTAGGCATCAGGAACAAGTTTATAGGCACATAAATAGACTGTTGGATAAATGGAAGCTTTGCAAGTGATGGGAGCAGAGCCAGAGTTTGATGGGGGATCAATCAAGACTGATGGGTTCCAGGGCTGAGTATAGGGTGAGGTCTGGAGTTGTCATAGGAATGTTGTAGCACATGCACAGAGTTTATAATAATGTCAGAGATGAAAGGAACTTAAGAAGAATGAAGGAACAGAGACAGGCAAGATGACACAGAACAGAGAAAAGAGATAGATTCAAGACTAAAAATAGAAATGGAGATGAGACAAAAGGAAACACAAGACACAAGTGACCAGTTAATGTAAGATCAAGACTAAGGTAACAAGTGCTACTCTATGTCTTTATATACTGACTACTGGACCTTCTCCAGGGTTGAGGTTGCAATGGCAGGGCTCATCAGAGTTGTATGGGGTGGATGGGTGTTGGTTCTAATTGGAGGGTGGGCCACAGTGATATTCTGATAGGAACATGGTCTGTCCTGCAGTTATCAGAGAACTCCAGAGTGGTCATGTAAGTTGCAGCTGTCACATTGTCATCTTGGCCCCTTCCAGGTGGAGAAGAGGGTAGGGCTTCATATGTGCACCAGCCCTAGTCCAGGACTCCTACCATAGGCACCTCAATGCCCCAAAAGCCATTTGAGGCATCTATCTTATTTAACAGCTGACTAGACAGTTCATAACTTCTTCTACCCAGTATATCAAGATGCCACATGCTAGAGAGGGGGTGATGTCAGGGGATGTCCTATCCCCCCTCTGTCCTGTTCTCCCTCCTTATGGTTTTCCTTTATTCTCCTTTGTTTTCCCTATTTGCTAGTCTCAGTACCTTTAGGCTGCACAAGTTCTCTATTTATAATTCCAACAAGTGTTGCCCCTTCCACAGGGCCTCTCACTAGACCCAGCACATGACCACATGACCACATACCAATATAACCAAAAGATAGCCCTTGGCTGCAAGTACCTGTGATCCAAGGATGGGAGGCCTGCAATGAGTGGTAGGCTTGAAATACAGGGAACAATCCAGGAGTCTAGTAAGAAGCCATGTGGAAGGGGCAACACTTGTCAGGATTATGGACAGAGAATTGATGCAGCCTGAGGGCTCAAATGGGACCAGTGGATAGGAAAGACAAAGAAGAATAAAGGAAAACCATCAGGAGGAAGAACAAGACAGGGGAAATGGGACATCCCCTGACAGAAACCAAAGTTCTGTGAATTGTGTGTTTTACTCGAATCCAAGAAGCTGCCCTTTAAACACAAAGGGCAAAAGGCTACTTGCCCATTCTAGATAATCCACTCTGACATTGGTGGTCCTGTAACACCAGCTGATAGACACAGAAACCACTACTGAATATCTTTTATTGACAGATGTGGAAGGTTTCCTTGAGTGTACTTCATGCAAAAGAAAAGTGTGGCATTACTGCAATTCCATGAATTCAAAAAGGATGTACAAACAGTATTTAAAACCAAAATTGGTGAGCTGCACCTCTCAGACAACTTCATTGACTTCTTCCAGTCCAACAATGGGGGAGAGTACATCAGAAAGAAATTTCAAGAAGAGTTGGGCAACTCAGAAACTGTTCACCTCACAACTGCTCCCAACACACCCAAGCAGAATGGTTTAGCTGAATGCATGAGCCAAACTCTTGTCAATATGGCTACAGTGCTCCTCATTGAATCCAGTCTCCTAAAGTCCTTCTGGTCCAATGCTATGCACACTGCAGCAACAATCATTGGGAGAACACCAGCTTCAGGCTTAAAAGGGAAAGTACCTTATAACATCATCTTCAACAAAATAGTTGACATATTGTGGTTCTGACTGTTTGGTACTACCTCATATCCAAAGATCAGCAAAAAGGGAGATTTGCTGAGAAAGCAAGGAAAGCCATCCTCATAGGCTAGACTATAGGCAAGAAAGCTTACAAGCTGCTTGATGTAGAAACCAGAAAGGAGTTCAGCAGTTGACACATCCAATTTGACAAAGACACAAATCCACCACTGGCAGCCACTGACCTAAGGGTGGAGGATGAGGGAAAGTGGGAACCCAACTCTCTACAGTCCTCCTGGAATGATCCCAAACAGGTTTGCTCTGTTATTGACCTTAGGGATGAGTCAGATGATGAAACAAACCCAGATGTAGTGGGAGATAGTATACCTACCCTGCTAGTTACAAATGGTGAAGGAATCAAAACCCCTCCACCACCACCTCAACTGTTGCCAAAAGCCAACCCATCAAAGAGCACATCAGTCACTGCAACACCTGTAACAAAACAAAAATGCACTACTGAATCAAATCCTGTTTGTCCAACCAAATTACATAGGAAAAGAACTACATGCACCCAAAATCCAGTTGTGAAGGATGCAGACTATTGACAAGCAATACAACTGCAGGAACAGCAGAGGGAAGAAGTTAGAGCTGAGAAACACACACATTTAACAAGTCAAAATGTGGACTCACAGGTAGACACAACCCATAGAATGTTACTCAACATCCAGGCATGCACAGACAATGCAGAATTAAGTGATGTAACTGAGTCAGAGGATGGAGAGGTCATTTAGTTTGCTGGTATTTTGCAGAGTGGACCATTAGGAAAAGCCTTACCAAAAAATGCAAAAGAGGCATTTGAGGGTCCAGATTGCAAACACTGGGAATCTGCCCTGCAAGAGGAAATCCAAAACTTAATAGACAACAGCATTTATAAGGTCATACCAATTCCTAAGGGTGTGAAACCTATTACTTCCAAGTTGGTATTCTGCCTTAAGTATGATTCAAATGGAAACATTGAGCACCACAAAATCCATATAGTTGCTCATGGCTTCACCCAGGTCAAAGGAGTTGACTACAAGGAAGTCTAGGCTCCTGTTGCAAATCTTGAATCCATCCAAATAACCCTTGCACTGGCCACAAAATACAACCTTGAACTTGACCAGATGGACATATCCATGGCTTGCCTGAATGGCAAACTTGAAAAAGAATTGTACATGATACCACCAAACAGTGTGAAGATCCCTCACAGACACTATTGGCATTTGAGGTGGTCACTGTATAGGTTCAAGCAGGCTAGGCATACATGGAACAATAAGAAGCTTCAGGGATTAGGATTCTCATGCCTGAATGCCAAGGCATGTCTGTACATCTATAAGGGGGATAAGATATGCTTTCTTGTGATTTATGTAGACAATTTTATACTCACCACTAATTCATGCCCATTCCTAGATGGCATAAAACAGAAACTATCTGATACATTCAAAATGCAAGATCTAGGTCCTGCAACCTACATGTTTGGAATTCAGATAAAGCAAGATAGAACCCAACAGACAATTGCACTGCCACAATAACAGTACATCAAAACCATTGTGGAACAATATGGTATGCAAGACTCCAAACCAACTTGGACTCCCATGGCCACAAACTCAAAGCTCACTGCAGAAGACCAGGTCAATAATTCCACAGTCACCAAGATGGATATCAGTGGCAAGTTAGTCTCCTATTCAAGCATAGTGAGTGCCCTAATGTATGCTATAATGCAGACATCCTGATATAGCCTATGCTATTGGAGTCCTTGGTCAATTGAATTCAAATCCAAAGTGTCACTATTGGATCGCTGCCAAGTGACTCTTACAATATCTCAACACTATGTGAGATATGAAGTTGAGATTCAATGAAATTATGTGAGCATGGATATGTCTTTTCATGGATACTCCAATGCAGACTGGTCTGGAGATCCCAACACCTCATGCTTGACCTCTGGTTACATGTTTATTATGGCTCACAGAACTATTGGGTGGGAAAGCAAACATCAAACAATAGTTGCTCTTTCCTTGACCAAATCTGAATACATAGGACTCTGTTATGCTGGACAACATCTCATGTGGCTCCAGAACTTCCTTGACAATATTGGCCACACACAGAAGGAGCCATCAAAGATCTCATGCAACAACCAAGCCCCCATTATCCTTTCAAAGGAGGCACAGTATTGATCTCAAATAAAACATATACAGTGGAAATTTCATTATTTATGCAATGATTTAATTGCAAAAGAACAAGCGATTGTTTGTCATGTACCTACAAAAGATATGGTAGCTGACATTTTCACCAAGGCTCTACCATGTGACAAACATTGGAAGTTCTCAAAAGCCATGGAGCTACACCTCTACATGAGTGGGAGTGTCAAAGAGTTGTCTCTTGTGCTTGCACAATGTATTCATTATGTGTGGTCAGCTGTGCCACCTTCAAATATGTTTCTTCTTAGCTAATCATACCTCAGTTTGCTCTATTATCTACAGGGTGATACTGAGGTATGCTACTATCCCATTATAATACTTATTACTAGTATTTACTTACATCTACCCTAAATGCATGTATGCTATTCTAGGCATTTAATAGAATAGGTTGCTCTATTCTCTATGGAATGATACTGAGATGTGCATACACTATTCTAGCTTTCCACACACTACATTCCAAATCACTATCCTTGAAAAGAACAAGGAGGAAGTTCAAGCCTACTTAGGCTTTATTAACTTCTACCAGAGGTTCATCCAGGATTCCTCTCACCATGCCTGTAACTCTCTTTGACCTCACTGTCAAGGACATGGCCCAACAATGGGAGTCCCTGCAGCAAACTGCCTTTGATGCCCTAAAGCAAGCCATAACCTCTGAGCCTGTCCTCCTCTTTCTAGATGATGACTCTCCCTTTGGGGTAGAGGCTGACAGCTCAGACTTTGGCACAGGAACAGTTTTCTCCCAGCAGTCTAAAGCAGTCTAAGAAGGACAGACTATAGCCTTCTACTCCTGAGACCAGAACTCTTTGCTGTCTATGCTCTGGAAGGGATTGTAGTCCATTGCCCTCTTCCTCCCTGCTCCTGATTGCTAGTCCTCACCATGGTACAACTCTTTGCCTTTCCCTTGCCCTTGGAGCCACTCAGAGCTGTGCTGTTCTGAAATATTGGCAGGTTCAAACTAGACTGTTTATAGCAATTGGTAAGCCATCCACTCCTAGTGTTTGCTATGCTACCATGTATTTCCACACCAACTACAGCAGAAGTGCCTGTGCAAAGCTTTGAACAACAACTCTGCCATTGCAATTTCTCATTGTCTTGCTACCATACAAACACCCTTCTTTGCTGCATTGTAGGTATAGCATGGCTGGGCCCACTAGCATAATTCTGAGTCACTTATAGTCCAGCACTTATCACACTTACTAATGATATTAGCAAATATCTCCTCAACCTAGGAAAGACTTACCACTCCCTGTTGCTGCTTGAAGGCCTGATAGTCAGTTCATGACACTGCTACTTCATTCTATGTACTGGTCAAGCAGGCCAGATATATATATGGCCTATAGATCTGCTTCATTGTCTGTAATGGACTTCAACCCTCTCTTATGGATCAGACTGATAGCATAGCTGAGGAGTACTCTGATGAGAAATGCATTGACACCTGGTACAAAGTAGCACATGAGCAGTGGTAGTTGATGGAGCTGAAGCATGAGCTGCAATGCACACAGCATCTCTCCACTGCTCTTTGCCTTCTGGCTGCCTTGCAAGTGGTTTCAATCCTTCCACTATCTTTGTGTGCCAGTACCAGAAATTACAGGTATAGGATCCTTGAGTGGCTCCACTTCAATGCCCAGACAGTTTCTAACCTCTTCTCAGCCAACTACAGCTGGGGCTGGCAAGTGACAAAGTATGACTACACAGTTTGGAGTCAACTAGTCATTGCCCATGACTAGTGTACAACTTTGCCTGGCAGATGGGATGAGGTATGTCATTTGGTTTATTCAAATGCTGCAACTTGCAGCTTTGTTGACAGATATCCAGGATGGTCTGTTGTATGAACTTGTACATAAAGTCAGTAACTTGCAAAAGTGGTAGCAAAGAAGGGGAACTCTGCAGGTAAGCCCAACTCAAGTGGATATGAGGTCACTAAGCAGAGTTTGCTAGTGGAGCTGGACCAGAGAGTCAAGGGGTAGCAAAGGCATTAGCAAAAAGAGAACAATGACAAAACAAAACTTGCTGTAGGTGCTAGTGCTAAACATAGATTTGACAAAATAGTATCCTAAGGTGGTACTGGCAAAACAATGAGAATGTTAATCCAATAGGGAAAGAGTGCTAGGATAAAAGAAGAAGCTTTAAAGTTGCAAGACTTAGACCTAATGTCTGGTGCAAATAATGAGGTACAATTCTTTGATGATGGTATGAAAAACATGACAGTATTGATAGTAAGTAAAACTAATAAAACCAAAAAGAGCCAACAATGAGGAACTATTTGCTGGCAGTAAGTAATCCACATAAGTAAAACTGACACCTGGAATGACAGTCAGTATGCCAGTTACTAGAGTGTCATGTAGTAAGATACCAAGAAAAGAAATATGATTGGCAACTTTGCTAGGAGTTACTAAAGGTCACTAGTTGTCATAAAGGGAAAGTCATCTGATGGGATGAGAGCCTAGACCACATGTGACAAAGTCACATGACCATCACATCACATGGAAACTGAGAAATCTGGAAGTTGCTGAAAATATAGAAAATAACAAAAATTGGTAGTTAGCAAGAATAATGTTTTATCAGCATATGTCATTCTGCCTTGTGATTGTCTTGATAATCTTATGAATTCTTTTTTAGTACATGCCCAGAAGATCTGACATGTCCACAAATCCAACCTCAATCACAACACTACAATGATGATCCTAAGACAACCACAACAACAACTGTGAGCACAACCCAGCCACTACATGACCACAACTATGACCACAAACAATGTAATTTTTTTGGTCTATTGGCTCTGTGAACACTTGCCATTCATGACCAGTAGAGATCAAGCCTTTATACTGCAAATGCCATGAGTCAAGGCTGAGGTGGGATGTGGCAGACCATAGTGCTATACAGCTTGTCTCCATATACTAACCAGAATTGTAAATACTTCCAATCCTTCATGCCAATGTAATGTCATCTTTCAAAAAGTATAAAATGTTGGGACAGTTTTTTGAGCCATTGTATGGCAGGACTCATCCATAACAGCTAGTATTGAACAGTAAAAGAACTCTCTTCCCTCAGTCAAATGGTCATACAGAGCATGTTAACCAAGAACTGGAACAATATCTCTGCCTGTTTTGTAATGGGAGGCAGGATGACTGGGATGAGCTCCTGCCAGATGCTGAGTTCCAGTATAACAACCACATTCATTCTTTCATTCAGATGACTCCATTCTTTCTGGACACTGGCAGACATCCTCACATGGGATTCAAACCTTAAGCACATACCTCAGATAACAACTTGGTAAACAAATTTGTGGACAGGATGGAGAAGACACAGGAGGAGGCAAAGGCAGCATTGGTGGAGGAAAAGGATGACATGGCACAGTACTAGGATTTCTGGCAGACACCAGCCCCTGTATACAAGCTGGGTGACTGTGTGTACTTGAACAGCTCTGGCATAAAGACAACAAGGCTGTAGAGTGAAAGAACATGATCAACCTCAGTGGCTCTACTAAAATAGATGAGACAACTGATATTAACCTGTAGAGCAAAAGAACATGATAAACTACAGGTTTTGTAAGTATAAATGTAAATGTGGATAAATATGCAAGTCTCACCCTCAGTGGCTCTACTAAAATAGATGAGACAACTGAGGACAATATTTGTTTGTACATTGATTTTATACCAGAGAAGAAAAATAAAGTTTTAGTGTAAAGACTAGCAAATAAAGGAGCACATGAAAACATGAGGATAGTGGTGGCTGTACTCAAAGTAGTAACCAAGAGGTATCTGGTAATCTAAGCATTTTGCATTCCAAGTCATGATGGTGTATCTCCTCTAATAAAGGCCATCACAGAAGCTGTCACATTGTCACCTTGGCCCCTTCATAGTGGAGAGGAAGGTAGGGCCTTTAGCATACTGATTCAAGCTCACTACAGGCCTGTATCAACTGCACCTAGTATCCAATGTTGTCAAGCTGTTCCCAGCTCCAGAAGACCCTATCCCTGTCCACTGCCCTAAGGCACCACCACCACCAATTCTGGTTGATGATGAGGAAGAGTATGAAGTGGAGGAAACTTTGGATAGCAGGGTGTTCCAGGGGAAGTTACAATTCAAGGTGAAATGAAAGATATATAGCATCAAGGACATCTCTTGGAAACCACAGGCCAATGTATGTGCACTAGCTCTGGTCTGGGACTTCTACTGCAAGCACCGCAATGCCCCAAAGGTAATTCAGAGCATCTACCCTATCTTTGCAGCTGACCAAGCAATCCACAATTTCTTTTCCCTAGTGCATTGTGACACTGCACACTAGAGGGGGGTGATGTCAGGCTGCTTGTACAGACTTTGGATCTCCCTCTGCTAGTTGTGTGACTGAGCCACAGCCTCCAGAAGTTGCCCTTACACTTTCTAGGTGGCATCATGGTGCGGTAAAGGGAGTGAGTGATATGGAAGTAGAGTAATTTTTCTGTTGACTTTGTTGCTTTCATGGATCAACTCTATGCTCAATCCATATTTGCAATTTTGCTTCTGATGTGTCATTTCTCCTGAGTCATCAGTTCTTAAGGCTTCAGCTAACCCTGAATATCATTTCTCTGTGATCTTAAGCCTTAACCTTGATATGTTTTTGACCTCCGATGTTATGAATTTTGACCCTTAGCACCTACACTGGGCCAACACTGCCTTGGAGTCCTCAGAGATTGTCAATCAGTTGCATAACTTCACCCAGAACAATAAAGAAGAGATGTCCTTCAGTAAAAACTTCCATTTAATGACAACATGTTGGTTGCAGGCGGTGCAAGTCTGCAAGTCAAAAGTAAATGGGTTAGGAAAAGTTTCTCGTTGTGCTGTTTGAATGTGGATATCAACTCGACAGTGACAGGATCATTTAAATAGGGACACACCTACATGGACCAGACACAAGGAATGACTATCATATTCACTTAGATCTGATGCATTTAGTTAGCCTCAATACCATCGCACCTCCATAGTTCAGAGTAGTACAATTTGTCATCTCATCATAGCATCTTCAGCATTGGAAGTACATACTCCCTCCTCAACATACCATCCTCCTCTGTCTCGCCGGGTATATACGACCTCGGCTGTCTTCCTCCCTCCCTTCCCTCATTCACCCTCACCCTCAACCTCACCCTCTACCACCTTCGAGTTCTACCACGGCGCTAGGCGGCCTGCCCATTGAATGAAAGATATCAATGAAAGCTCATCACACAACAAACAAAACTCAAAAACTCATCCCCCCCCCTTCGAAAATTGAACTGACTAGGCGGAATCATTGCATTCAGATTTAACACTTCGGGCGTGATGATCTTATGATGTTCTCGACGGATGGCCTCTCCCAATCCCACTACTACCGCACCTCCATTCCTCAAACTCAAGTTCTGCCCACTCGCTCTAAGCCGCGCCTCCGCTCGGGCCTGCAACCAGAACCGCAATCGACCTAGTAACAGGACTGAGAAATCTCGAATTGACGAACACCTCACTCCCCAAAGACCTCTTCAAATGTTTGACTGATTCCGCTTCAACATCCTGAAGAGCTTCTTTATGTCCTCGGGTACGCAGCGGGGTTCCTCTGCTGTTCGGATCGCAGACACTCATCTCGTAGACTGCGCTGACGGACCACAGATCGGCTTTGACGTCGTATTTCTCGTGGCGTAAAATTTCGGGGGCCATGTAGAGGGTGAGCGATTGCGAACCAACAAAGAAAAGAGGGGGAAAGGTTATTTAAGTTGGGTAAGGAGAGGTAAGGGAGAATCGAGCGAACAACGTGCAAAGGGCCCCAGAGTGTTTATTCTGGAGGGAACGCGCCAAGCCGAAGTCTGCAACTTTGAGTAGAAGGAACATGCCCAATTGTCGGAGGAAGCTCCGCAAGACAAATTCATCGAGACCACCGGTGCGCGGATGAGGGTACTGACGCGCCCACTTCATGATAGTCCTTGTGCACTGTAGCAAAGCTGCCTTTGCCGAGGTCACCCACGATAACGTATGGTCTAGCCTACTTGTCGTCGGTGGCTTGGTGCAGCGTGCTCGGGGCATGAGAGGCGTGAGCTGTGGGCGCCATTGAGGGGTATAATTGTAAAGCAAAGGGGTACTTGAAGAAAGAAAGATATCAACGGGAGTAGAGAAGAGAGTGCCCAGAGGAGAGTGCCCGGAGATGGATGGCCCCATCACAAATTGCTGACGAAGCACACCATCTCGCGTGATCTGCCCTTTTTAGGCATCTGCGCCCACATCGACTTCGAGTACACAAAAAAGAAAAACATAGACTGCTGTTTCACTTTGATTTTTTGACGTTGAGAGGAGCTCGATTACTGGGGATACTGCGGGATTTAACCCTAGACCAGCACGGCCAGCCATTCTTCAAGTTACTTGTGCTTGTACCGTATCCCCGACAAGCGTACAATGCATCGCTCTACCTACCTTATTTTCCGTTTAACAAGGTGGCCATGGAAATGACTTCCTCCTTGTCAAACTTTCTTGTACTTCGTATTCTTTATTTTTCTACCTTGCCGAAGTCTGATCCAGCACTTGATCTGTTTTGTTCACATTGTGATGTCAAAGCCGATATGGGCTCAGAATCAATCTATCGGCTTTTGACATTAGGTACCGAGATGGTACCTTTATTGGAGAGGGTGGAGGTTTGGAATCATACCAAGTCGACAGAGGACAAACGGCGGATTGACAACCTCACTCCAGTACTCGCATCACTCAGTAGCCTTTCCGAAATCGTTTGGTCAGGTTACATTCCCAGAAATATCTCGAACATTCCTTGGCCTTACCTCAGACGCTTTGTTATCCGTGAATCCTTGAATACTCGTCAATGTCTTCTGTTAATGGCCCGCTGTCCAATGATCGAAGAAATTGTCATACTCCACCTGACGAATTCCACTCATGATGCCGCCATTCCAGTTGTTCATCTGCCACATCTTCGTACATTATATCTGAAAGGAGACACGGGGCAGTTACTCGATCAACTTGTTCTGCCTTCCTTGCGCTCGCTTGATATGACCCCACCAATGGACGACAAGGCACTTGAACGACTGGGCACTCGTTCATCATGCAATCTTTTCCATCTCTGTCTTTTCGCGGACAAGCGCCCTATGCATACGATATCTGAGTGGAATGCTCTGGAATATCTCCAATCCGCATGTTGTCAAACCCTTCGCTCTCTCCATATCAAGCCTGCCACAACAGACACATTCTTCCGCAATCTTACGTGGAAAGGAGAAATTGGTAATCAGTACTTACCTGATCTAGTGGAACTTTCTGCCAGGTCTTACACGACGGATGGTATTGTGTCTGAGATGGTTGCCTCACGATGGCACATTCAAGGAAAAGGGAAATCCTCCTGCTCGTCTGGTTTGTCTCGATATATGTCAGATGGTATTCGCGAGGGTAGAAAGAGATCTAGTTACCTTGCCACTTCATAGCTATGACCGTGACAGCACTGTTCTAGGCGAGCTAGCTGCTCAAGGCCTCACACTCACAGATGGATCAAGCTTAAGATAAATAATATTCGAATACTCTCAATGCAGCTGCTTGGATGCATGTAATCTAAACTTTGTATATTATTGTGGTCTTTGTGTGCCTCTGGCACAAACAATGTCGTCAAGAGAGCCCAATTTCAGTGGCAATAATGAGTCACAAATTCTGCATTCATTCTATGTATATCTTTCCACTTCTAACAGCTCGGATGAAATATCCAATGAGCACAAAACCGAACAACTACCAATCAGTAGACAAACCAAGTCAAATCAAAGCACAAATGTAACTTGCAACCCCACACCAACGAGCACAATCAGCACCCCCTCCCCACCCCTCCAAAAGAACCACCTCTCCATATAAGTTTGTTCAGCTTCAGGAGGAAATTTTGCATACTTCCCCTGTGAATTGACGTATATTGCACCAATAGTCCCCATGCTAGAATAGGGCTCAGTGGCGTATGGAGTTTTGTTTGAGTCCATGGCGTTAAGCGTCATAGCGCAGGGTCAGTTCTGGTCGAATCATCTTCCCAAAAATTTCGATCTCAGTGATGATTTTCAAGGGCACCCCCTTCTAGTGCCTAGCCAAGCCAAAGGTAATGGCCTGGTGAGGACTTTGGTCTAGCCCTCACAAATGACGGAAAGCCAAAATAACATATTCTTATTTATGAATTTGATTGCATGTTTCTAGCAAATCCTATTGCAACATACCTAATGGATTGCTCATGAAGCCTGACAGTTCAAATTATGATGACATCTAGCTGGAGCTGAATGATGAGGTTGGAGTGAGATCATCTACAAGCTTTCTCATGTATGTTCTTGCCATATTTGGTGTGTATTTAGTTTCAAATTTGCTTACAGCTCACAGCACATGATCAGACAACATTAAGTGGTTCATAGAAGGAGAGTAAGTACTCATTGAACCTCAGTTGTCATGTATGATTCATATTGAACCCACATAGAACACAAGTAAAAACTCAATGAAATAGGTAGTGTTGGTGAATGTAATGTTTGTTATCTATATGTACAATCACTTACCCTTGGTTGTCATGTACTTAACTCAGGGTCATGTCTGTCAATAGTATGTATATATATCTATATTGTTCATATCAAGGTGACATTGAGTGGAAATTAGGGATTAGGATATATTGACCCTTGAGGAAGAACTTGAACCTGAACCACCATCTTGGATCAGGAACAGATATGCATTCCATATGCCTCTATCAGCACTGCCCATAGCAGCAGTCTTTAGGCAGTAAACCACCCCCCCCCATGAGATAACTACTCCAGAAACCCCAAACTGGGGATGACACATAGCAGCATCCACATGTACCAAGACATACATAGTAATAAAGAATGCTCCCCCACACACCTAGGCAAGCAACATACTGTAACATAGTGTAGAAAACTGTGGAAAACCTGAGGGAAACAAAAAAGGCCATGCAATGGTTACCTGGGCTAAACCAGGCACAGAAACCTGCCCCCCCCTGAAAACACAAACACCCTCCCCACAAACACACAGTTACTCCCAAAACCAAGAATGCACCTGCAAAATGAGCAATGCAACAGACTCACCTAGGTTGTATGCCAAAACCATCACTGGGTCCCCAACAAAACCCAAACCCAGCTGCCCCAAAACCCCCCCTAGGGAATCCCTCCTAATGTCCCTCTCCTGCCAGGGCAGCATTGCAGAGATGAGGCTGACATCAGCCTCCCCAGACCCTTCTTTTGGTGCACTCTCCCTGCCCATGCTCTCCACCCAGCAGCAGCTGGACATAGAAAGGAGCTATGCCAAAAGTACCCCCCCCCCCCCCCCAATGGACACCTCCCCCCCCCTAGCCAAGCAGGTACTGAGATAAGCACAGCTGATGATACACCAGCTGTTGACAACAGCTGGCAAATGGTAAAAACTCCCAGAAAGAACCACAGGAAGGCAAGGAAAGCCATGGAGAAGCTACAGGAGTCCAACAAATGCCCACACTTGGACTCTCTGCTGAAGGAGAGAAGAGCAAAATGCCCTGCCATCAATCCCAAAGTGGAAAAGAGTGATAAGAAACTGATAAGCAAGACTGCAGGACCCCATGCCCAAGCCCTGTGCTGTCACTCTCTGCTTTTGACACCCCTCCCTGCAACCCCCCCAGAGAGGGGAGCTGGCTGCCAACCCAAAGCCCAGCCCAACAAAGGAACAATGACAAACCACAGCCAGAAACAAACATCCCTACACATAGGACCCCATCAAGCACCACTCCCTCATCCCAAGCCACAGCATGCTCAAGCCAGACAGAGGAGGGTGCTGGGGCAGAGGAAAATGACCCAACCCCAAGGAGGGACCTTCCACACCACCTCAGACTACCCCACTATGGTGGCTGGCCTGCATCACCTTGCCAAACACCCCAGAAAATGAGGCTCCAAGGAAAGCACCTCCCACAGACTGAGGCTTCCCTATGGACCAAGGATCCTCTATGGCCAGAGACTCTCCTCTTGCCCATCCAATGGAACAGGATGACAGACATCTGGCAGAAGAGGATTCCCCTGAACTGTGAACAGAGGCAGCTGAGAATTACATCACCACAAATGGAAAGGGCTTCAAGTGCACAGCTGTCCCTAGTGCAGGGTGGCCTTGAGTGTACCTAGGGGCATCCTCAAATTTCAACATTGGGAAGGAGTCCCTTCAGAGCTGGGAGAGCATAGCCAGACTGACAATTTGGGTATGCCTATACTGGGAAAGGTACAAACCCATTGACACCAGAAAGATGTGAGCAATAGATGCTTGTAAAAGCATTATCAAAAACCTGAAAAACCTGACCTACATCAAGTTCAACAAGGACCTTGAAGTAATCTTCCCCAACCAGGATCTGCCCACTGAGAGAGAAAACAAGTTCCCCCACCCATACCACTTACTAGTAGCAGGACTGACCCAGCAACAGGCAGACTGCCTGACCAAGCTCCAAGTAGTCTCCTTGCCAGATGCTGCAGTTTTCTTCTTCCCAAGGCATATCCCAAGACAACTAACTGTACATTCTGACCATTGGTGGCTTAACCTACAATGACACTCCAGGCACAAGAACTAGAGTGACAGAACTAGCACAACAAGTCTTCAGCAAATCTTCAGAGCTCCATGCATTAATCAAATGTGAGTCTGAGGCCCTAGTGGAGGAAGGCTTAGCCCACATAATGGATCTAATCCAAGCCTCCTATATCCCAATCAGGTGACAAGGAGGGGACCACTGAGCATGGAACCTATATTTCAACACCAACCCTGGCCTCTCAGATACAGATGCCCTACTCCAGAAGAAAATGCACATGCAGGTTCAATATGACCAGCTTTGGAAAGGGTTATGCACTTACTGGTGCCCAGCAACCTGTTTGCATGGGATGCAAGTCTGTAGACCACAACTCCTTCAACTTCCCCTTCTCATAGATCCAGAGGTGGATGGGCTTCAAACTGGAAGGGCCACAAGACACCACTGGGGTGACAGCCTTTGCCAATGATAATGCATACACCTCCCACAAGGCAAGGAGGAAAGTCAAGAAACAATAGAGGAGGCCATAAAGAAAAAAACCCCCAGGCAGGAAGGAGCAGGGCTAGGCCATAACATACTCACACTATGTAACCTAGGGACAGAAATACTATGCCATGTAAATGACTGAATTTAAATATGTATCCTCATATGCACCAAAACTACCTGCACAGCTTGCCTAAGTACTCTGTGAGTACCTTGAAGGTAAGGCAGTCCATAACATGTTCAGATGTCCCTACCCCTGATACCCCACCCCCACCCCCAAACCACTAACACCATGAATCAGACATACATACTAAGAAAAATTATAACAGGTATAGATTTTCAAGGCCATGGAGAACATGTCTTGCTGGAGGGAGGACGAGGTGTATCAACTGCTGTCTGCCCCCCCAAGGAACTCCAGGGAAGGTTTGTAGGCAGAGGTTCAAAACAGACCACAGTTACAGCAACTAATGCCCCCCCTAGAAGACAGGGGAGCAACCTCACAGCAAGGCCCCTCAAAAACAGAGGAGACATAAAGAGCACCACATGTGATAAACACCACACAACCAATGCAAAAAGTGGTCACATGCAGAAAAATGGGCAGAGGACACATGTAAATTGCTTCTCTCAACATGAAGGGGGGCAGATCAAGTACTACCAAAGAGAAGTGGTACCAAGTATGGCAGCTTATGACCTGGGAAAAGATAGATGTCCTTGCCCTACAGGAAACACACCTGACAAGAACAAACAGAAAGAACCTGAATAAGATTTTCAAAAAAAGGATTTGCATAATTGCAAGCCTAGACAATGACCTCCCCAACTGAATGGGGGTTGCAGTAGTACTAAACAAAGCAACAATGAAGTGGCAGCAAGCTAGCTCAGAAGAAATTATAAGAGGCCAAGCTCTCCTGGTAGATATCCCATAGAGCAAAAACCTCATGATCTCATGCCTAGCAGTATATGCCCCAAACCACACAGATTGAAACAAAGAATTCTAGCAGCTCCTGGAAGGTACATGGAAAACTGAAGAATGGTGCAAACTGAACTGTATGCTTGGAGATTTCAATATAGTAGAAGGCTCTGTAGACTGCCTACCCTCCCAAATCAACCTCCCAGGCCCACTTGAAGCTCTACAAAGCCTAAAAAGCTTCCTCAACCTTGCAGACAGATGGAGAAGGGGAAACCCAACAACAACCCTCTTCTCTTTCCAAGCCAAAGGAAGGGCAACCCAATCTGATATAGACTGAATATACCTGTGGGAGGACCTCCCATTCAGCTATAACTGGGGAATAGAAAGAGTAGGGATTATGACTGACTATAGCCTAGTGGCTGCAAGTCTTGCAAACCCATGGCTCCCCCACCAAGGCTCCAGGAGATACACAATGCCAATCTTCATCTTGAATTACAACAATCTCACCAATGAGCTGGGAGAAATAGGCAGAAAATACCTAGGAAGAATTGTAGAGTCAGCAGAGTACCATACTATCCTAGAAAACCCACAGAAAATACATAAATCCTTTAAAGGGGAAATAATTAATGCAATTCAAAACTACAGCAAAAAAACTTGCACCCAAAATAGACTGGGAGATCTCAAGACTCTGCAAAGACCAAGATGCTGCACTCCAAAACCTAACCCAACATGGGATGAGGAGAAGCAAGGACACAAAGCAGCAATTCTAGACAAATGGATCCATGGCCTAGAAATCATGAAGTTTGGAAGAGCACAAGGTAATACTGCAACAAAATTTTTCCTAGAGGGCAAAAACCTCAGAAAACCATGGATAAATGCAAACAAAGCATCAAAGGCAAGGGACCTCATAGCTACTCTAAGAGACCATAATAAAGCCAACCAACCCCTGGCCAGATGCTCATCAAGAATGGCCAAAATTGCCAAGTCACACCACAAAAATATCCAAACAATGGCTGCACCCTGAGACCAAAGATCACAAAGAAGGAGGACCAAGAGGGTCCTCCAGCACCTATAAACCCACCTCACACTGGCCCAAAAAGAGGAGATGGAAGAACAAAGTACAGTGGAGGAAGAAAAGCAATAATGGACCTACCAAATGGGAAGGCAGCAGGCCTTGATGGTATTGCACATGAAGTCTGGAGGACACTGCTAAAATCAAACACAAAGAATAGAAATGTTGCCCTACCCACTGAACCTGACAACCAGAGAGTCTTTAACATAGCTAAGCTCCTAGCCATAGTCTTCAATGACATAGAAGAACACAGAGCTGCAGAAATGAGGTTGAGAACCCAAGTGTGTGGGCCCCCACCCTTGAAACAATTGACCATGACCTAAAACAATGGGCAAAGGGCAACCCTGCTCTGGATGGATGGAGACTAGTATAGTACTGGGTTAGAGTAATACTGATAGTTCTGGGGCTTTCTTGAAGACTTAGGCAGTCTACTCCAATTCCACACTGATGTCTTGATGAATGCTTGAAGTTGAAGGGGTTTACTTCCAAAATATTTCTATTCTGAATGCAGAGGGGTCTCAACAAACTCCAGCCTAAGTGATTCACTCTCTGAGAACCACTGAGCCTTTGCCTATTAATTGCCTGTCCATTTGCTACTCTACTTGGGCTATTTATACCTCTTTCTACAGTGCACAGACCACCCCCTACATGTGACTTTTGATTCCATACTTTCCAGCCCCTTATTCATAACTGTTATCCTTTTGGCATGCCTGTTTCAGTGCCACAGGCCAGTTCCTGGTTCCATCATTCCTCCTTTGCATTCTTAGCTTCCATTTGCCCCATTTATCTCTCCCTCCTTTGTATTTCTCCCATTCATATTCTTCCCCATTCAGGTTCTTTCCCATTCAGATTCTTCCATTCATCTGTTCCCTCCCATTCATTCCATTCATCTTCCTTTGTTCATTTCATATTCTTCCCCATTCAGGTTCTTTCCCATTCAGATTCTTCCATTCATCTGTTCCCTCCCATTCATTCCATTCATTTCATATTCTTCCATTCATCTTCCTTTCCCTTCCCTTCATTCCATTCTTTCTCATTCATTCATTCATCTTCCTTTCCCTTCCCTTCATTCCATTCATTCCCCCTTTACCTCCTTTCAGTCAACATTCCAATCTGGTTATTCTTAGATCAGATCTAGATCTTGCCAGAATTGATGCCACTCAGGTGCTTTTGCCAGTCCCATGCTTCCCCTCCCATTACAGTGATTGGACTATTATTGAGTGTATAGTCTAGTATAGTCCTTGTCCTATCCTGTTCTGTCTTCCTTCTGGTGTATTTAAAGGGATAATGTTGCTGGGACTTGTTTTACCAGGAGGCTTACAGTTTTCAGCCTTAATAAATGTTTGTTTTGACTTCTGGTGTTTATTATGTTCCCAATGGTGTGACAACATTGTATCACTAGTAGTAGGCATGGTGGTAGGGGGACACACCCAATACCAGACCTGTGTGCAAGGTATGCCCCTAGAAATCGAGCTAAGACTTGAGAAAACAATATGTACCTTTATATGGGCCAGTACAGGCCACCTCACAGTTGGCATGGAAACTGTATACAGGCCCACAGAACAAGGAGGAAAAAAGCTTCTGGACATAAAATTGAGGAACAAAGCCATTGAACTAGTGAAAGCAAAGAGGTACCTAAATCTAGACAAACACCACCCAACCTGGGCCAAGGTAGCAGACTCTCTAATAGGCTGCAACATTCAGAAGAAGTGGCATGTGTACAATGAGAATACATACCTAAATGACTTCCTACAAGAAATTGAGGTGGATACCTGAACCAAAGAAGGAGGTATACCTGCCTCACTAAAACATATGTTTTCTGCCACCGAAAAGCACAGAGTAAGCTTCACACCCCTACACCTAGAATACAAGTTAAGACTGGAACTACCTATATGGCACCACACAGGACTGGTGGGGGCAAAATGCATAGGGTACAACTCCAGATGGGCCAAGTGCCAGAGGACAAACCACAACATCCAAACTGGAGGGGACCTGCTCACACTAATTGCAGAAATGCCAACAAAAGACAACCCCAAGCACAGACCACCAAAAAACTGTAAGTGTGCAAAATGCAAAAACCTATGGAATAAAGGGTGCACAAACCTGAATAAGTGTGGCTTGGCAGCAAGGAGACTGATGGGAAAGCTAGATGAGGAATGGGGCCCACTATATGAGGACTGGGATCCTACCCAAAGCTCCACTAGATCAGATACAGGCCCAAACAGAGCAGGAGGCTGAATCATCTTTGATAAATTCATCACCACCAGAGAAAACCTAGGGAAGGACTTCTGAGTCTTTGTAAATGTGGAAGAACAAAGCCTACCCAACTATAAACCCCCCCAAAGGGAGTTTGGCCCCCCACAGGAAATTGTTGCCTTCACTGACAGCTCCTGCATAAACAACAGATGCAGCAATGCCATAGTGGGGGTAGGAGTGTGATTCAGCAAAGACCACAACCACAACATAGCTGTCTGGCTCCCAGAAGGTGTCAGGCACTTGAATAATGCTAGAGAAATAATGGCAATTCTCCTAGCAGCTGTAAGTGCACCAAGCAACAGCAACCTTGAAATTATGAGTGAGTTGAAAATTACAATTGAAGGCCTCACCAAATATTTAAACACCTGGGAGGACCAGGGCTGGATAGGTATTGAAAACAAAGAGCTACTAAGAACTACTGTATCCAGACTAAGATCCTGGAATGGCCAAACAGCCTTCACAAAGATAAAAGAACATGCTGGGGTAGTTGGAGATGAGGGGGCAGATAGACTAGCAAGAGAGGGAGCAGAAGGAACCTACACCTCTAACAAAAAGCTCTCCCACATGCCAGGCTTCTACCACCTGGGGGTGAAACTAAGCACAGCTACCCAAGCTCTGCTCTACTGAGGTTTCATTGAAAGGAAGAAGAAACTTGTGAGAAAGGGCATGGAGAGGAACCTGGAAATAATCAGAGCAACAGCAAAGGAGACTACTGGGAAAGCCTCTATGGACAAACTTATATGGAAAGCACTCCAAAACAGCACACTGACCAAGGAAACCAGAGTATTTCTGTGGAAAACTATCCACAATGCATACAAAGTAGGATGCTACTGGAGGAACATACCTGGATACAAAGACAGGAGTATGTGCCAAGTATGTGGGAAGGAGGACAGTATGACACATATACTGATGCAATGCTCTGCAACAGGACAAAAAGAAGTATGGAAAATGGCAGAAGGGCTCTGCACCCTAAAAGGGATAGAATGGACAAGACCTTCCCTCAGCCTAATAATGGGCTGCCACCTGTCACAATTGAAATTCACAAAAGGAATAATGACAGAAGCAGGCAGAAGAATGTACCAAATCATGATCTCTGAATTGGCATGCCTGATATGGAAGATCAGGTGCCAATGAAGGATCCAGCAGGAGGGCACACCCAAGACTGCCTCTCAGGAAAAAAAAAGTTGAGGTGAGGTGGGCAAACACAATACTGAGGAGGATCAAGCTGGACTTCCTTGCACCCTAGAAAAAGAACTAGTAGCTGGTTCCTGGCTAAATATAATACAGGAAGAGACATGCCCATGCAAAGTGTGGAGGTCAGCAAGTAGGGTTTTAGTGGGTATGGGGGCAAGATGCCCCCCAGGCCAGATCAGATAGTGACAACCTGAGGACAAGCAGCCAACCCTATTGTTTTAGTGCATCATACTGTGTAATTACAGTAAAAAGGTAATGCAATATACTCTGTAAGTTAAATTAAGTACTGCATGAAGATAATGCATGACACTGATGCACCACTGATGCATTAAAAATACACTACACAGGGATCAATTTATAACAAATAACACCAATGACTATTAGACCAAACAGTCCTGACAAAAGAGTTGAAATGGGGCATATTATCTAAGGGGAGCAAGCTCCCCTTTAATAAATATCCTGGCCCAAAGCCTTAACCAACCTAATGCTAATGCTAACAAACTAAACAACCTAACAAAAAACCTAACTGAACCATAATTGGCTAACAGTGCAAGCCATAGACAGCTTGCTCAACACTACACATATACATGATGTTAATGTAATTTAACTGTCATTATGGTGTATTGGTTATGTTACTATTTATAGTATGTAAGTATTCTCTCTGGAGGTTGTCCATTCAATTCTAAGGTAAGGCATTTTTTTAGTTCCTAATGCATCAGTGATGCAGTAGTGTCATGCATTACTATCCCACCCCCCGTAGTTTGAAGTACCCCTGAGTCGGATGTCACAATCTAGTCACACTTAGTCAAACACCCTTTTCAAACTCTGTCCAGAGAATTATTATGAGTAGAACACAGAGAATACATTGGATACAATAATTGAAGCCCCATCCTTAGACATGTCACTGAGGTCCTGTAGTTCACTGGAGCTTTGCAAGGTAAGCTCTTTTATCCCAGTAAGACGAATTTTGTTACTCACCTTGAGCTTGAGCCGCCTCTCCATAGGACTTGTACTGCCCCTCAGTGACCCTCCATATAGCCGCCTGGATACGCTCTTCATAGTTGCACGAGCACTGGATACGGTGGCGCCCCATGGTGAAACGAAGGCGCGACTCCGACGCGTGAAGGAAATTTCAGACTCCGACTTGCTGTTGAATCGGCAGGCGTGACATTGACTCGACCATTGTCCACGACGGGAGACAACTACAACACTGTTCCTGAACTCGAATCATGTTGAAAACAGGTAAATAGTCATACTGTTGTCTGGGTCTCAAATCTTGGATGTTTAACATGGCTATTTACTGCAAAATTTTTTTTTGTCCGACTCAAGGGGTACTCTGAACTACGGGGGTGGGATAGTACTTCCGTATGGTACTATTCAAGTTCTAGAGGATATTGCATTACATTTTTACCGTAATTACACAGAATCATGCATTAAAGGGACAGGATCAGGTGGGACAACAGCGCCTGAGCCCCACATATTGTGCGTAATGCATTTCCCTATGGTGGGCTGATACCGAAGACAAAACTGACCCTCGGGGGGACCCCCTCGTCCCTCTAATCATTAGGAGCTAACATTGTAGATACGCCTAATGACTAATAGAACCACCAAAAAAAAAATAGAATAAGTATAAGTTCAATTTGTGTTAACTTATTGTCGCCTCTAAAACAATTATCATGACACCATGGAAACGATATTGTGTATAAATGGTGACAAATGGTATGTCGAAGATCTTGGTCAAGGCAGAACAATTGGTTGAATCCTCATATCTACGTTCCTCAAGCCTCAGCTAGGTTGTCAGCATATATTGAATCCACCAACTCTTTCGCTCAGATTGTCGCTCTTTCCTTCCGTCGCTTTGTTATTTCGTAGCATTCCTTGGTTTGCAGGTTTCCTTTATATCTGACCTGCTTTTCCAGCCCTAATCCCACTTTCAAGGTAGTACAACGTTGGTTTGAGATTGAAATGACGGGATGGTGGACGGGGTGATTCTTAAGCCTGATTTTCCCGTTTCTACGAGCTCAAACCGTATTTCTAGCGTGTATCCGATCATTCTTCCCTTGAACTTTTGCCTGCTAATAAGCAGTGCCCAGCTCTCGAGCTACCCCCTGAACTACTTGGCCAGATTTTTATCTCTTGTCTTGAACCAAAAGAAATTGCCCGGCTGTTTCCATCGACTAGACTAAAACCGCCTCTGCTCTTCTGTCAAGTGTCAGTATTGGAGGAATGTTGCAATATCTTTGCCGATTCTTTGGTCAACCTTGAGTCTTAGCTTCAAATCAACCCCCAAGAAGATCGCGTTCTACCGACTCTGGTTGGAGCGTTCCCAGAATTACCCTTTGACATTCAGTTTTTTCCGCACCTTGCCAAAGTTGGATCCGGCAATTGATCTGATTTGTTCACATATGCATCATTGGGGTGATGTCCAAGCCGATATGGGCTCAGAATCGATCTATAGGCTTTTCACATTGCGTACCGAAATGGTATCTCTATTCAACAAGTTCGAGATCGGAAATCATAACTATACCAAGTCAACGGAGGACAAACAGCGGGCTGACAACCTCACTCTAGTACTCGCATCACTCAGTAGCCTTTCCGAGATCATCTGGTCAGGTTATATTCCAAGAAATATCTCGAATATTTCTTGGCCTTACCTCAAACGCCTTGTCATACGTGAATCCTTAGATACTCGTCAGTGTCTTCTGGTAATGGCTCGCTGTCCAATGATCGAAGAAATCGTCATACTTCACTTGACGAATTCTACTCATGATCCCACCCTTCCAGTTGTTGATCTGCCACGTCTTCGTTCATTAAATCTGAAAGGAGACACCGGGAAGTTACTTGATCAACTTGTTCTGCCTTCCTTGCGCTCGCTTGACGTGACCCCACCAATGGACGACAAGGCACTTGAACGGCTGGGCACTCGGTCATCATGCAATCTTTTCCATCTCTGCCTTTTCGCGGATAAGCGCCCTCTGCCTACGATATCTGAGTGGAATGCTCTGGAATATCTCCAATCTGCATGTTGTCAAACCCTTCGCTCTCTCCATATCACGCCTGCCACAACAGACACATTCTTCCGCAATCTTACGTGGAAAACTGACGGAGAAACTGGTAATCAGTACTTACCTGATCTAGTGGAGCTCTCTGCCAGGTCTTACACGACAGATGGTATCGTGTCTGAAATGGTTGCCTCACGATGGCACACTCAAGGGAAGGGAAATTCTCCTGCTTGTCTGGTTTTTCTCAATATACATCAGATGATATATGCGAGGAGGATGGTCAAAGGAGATCTAGTTACTTTGCCACTACATAGCTACACCCGTGACAAGGCTGTTCTAGGTGAGCTGGCTGCTCAAGGCCTCACACTCACGAATGGATTAAGATTCAATCAACAATAATCGAATAATCGAATACTTTCAACGCGACTGTCTGGACGGATGCATGTAATCTAAACTGTGTATATAAACTATTGTGGTCTGCGTGCTGACACAGACGATGTCCTAAAGAGAGCCTAATTTCAGTGGCGATACTGAGTCACACATTCTACATATCATCTATGTACGTCTTTCCGCTTCTGACAGCTCGGACCCAATATCCAACGAGCGCAAAACCGAGCAACTATCCATCAGTAGTCAAATCCAGTCAAATCAAAGTGCAAATGAAGCCTGCAGCCCCACACCAACGAGCATGATCAGCACCCAACTCCCAACGCCACCCCTTTCTCTCGCCCCATTTCCCTTGTTCCCCGCCAAACTCGTCACCTGCGACCCCCTTGCACTCGCCGTCCCAGATGCTTGAATCGCCTTACTCTCCTCCTCCCCACCCCTCAACGGCTGATTCCACAAGAACCACGCCTCCTCCGCATAAGTTGGCTCGCGCTCAGCAAGAAAATCCGCATACCTCCCCTCTGGATCGCCGTATATCGCGCCAACAGCCGCCACGCTAGGATATAGCTCAGCGGTGTATGAAGTTTCGTTGGAGTTCGCGGCGTTGAGCGTCATAGCGAAGTCGAGAGCGGTTCTGATCGTCGAGCCTTCATTGGTGGTCTTATTCCAGACGGAGGGATCCCCTGCATATGCGGAGAGGCGGGCATTGGTCTAATAAGTTGAGCAAGAGACGGGAGACAAGAAGTTGGAAGCGTACGATCATTGCCGCTAAATTGTACGCGTGATAATGATAAGGGCGAGTGCGTACGGCTTCGAGCGGCTAGTGATGATGTTAGATATCTGAAACCAAACCAGAAAGCCTCGAATATTACTTGCCTGCTCTCCATTAGCCGTAATCTGGCTCATATATTGCTTCGCAAAGTATGCGTTAGTAACATTCAACGCTCCAGGAATATCGCCGACGAGTATTTTCAATGCCGCCACTTGGTTATACCAAAACGTCCCATGGTTACTACAACAAGAATATCAGTAATTCCCCAAGACAAAATATAATGCTAACTTCGGAGCAGCCTCTTCTTCAAGTGAAATAGCTGCCGATTCGAGCCATTGAATATACTCATTCGTCCAATCATTCATCCGACTATCCAAATCGCCAGTCCAATCCGTACAATTCATCTTCCGAAAGATTTCAATCCCAGTGACGATTTTAGCCATCCCCTTCAAATCACTAGGTAACAGCTCACAATAGTCAGAGGATTCCAAAAACCGAGATAGTAACCATTCTCACAGGATGCCAGTGTGACTTCCAGTCTGCCCTGTAGGCCCGCGCTGCATCTGCGCATAGTTCAAATTGGGATTCATCTTCGTCTCATCGTCGAGGAACCAAGTTTTGATGTACTCAACTGCAAAAAAATGAAAGACGATTCCTATCATGGAATGGGGGAGACAGACAGACCGGCCAATGTGGAGTAAGACGAAGACCCGCTACCTGTCAGCGCAGACGCGATCGAGTTGTAGAGAACCATATCAGAAAGCGACTGGAAGTTTCCAACATCGTTGATGAGCCGACCGTCAGGATTGAACTTCCCGTCCCGAGAAACATATGTGCAGGTCTTCCAGACTGTATTTCATTTTTTTAATCATCAGAACAAGCGCGCGCGAAGAATTATTACAGAAAATTACTTTGCTCTGGTGTTAACTCAGTAGTGTTTCCAGCTTTTGAGCAGTCAGGCCACCAACTACATAGCTTGGTCTAAGCAAAGCAAAGAAAGAGAGAGAGTAAAATGACGTACTAAGGAGCCCAACTCATATAATCATGAACATCTCCCGAAGGTGCCGTAACATTTTTCTGGATAACACCTACACCGCATCGCTTCCATTAATCACAGAACGAAAAAATCAAACCCCTCACTTACTCCAAGGCCCTCCAACCGCCGAATCCTTCGCCCACTGTAAAATCGTTCCTTGCGCCGCAAGCGTATTATTCCCAAACACACCCTTCACAATAAACCCAGGATCCACAAAATCGTTTGCGTAGGACGTGAACCCCAGTGCTCCACCCGTGTTGTCTAACACCTTTAGTACCAATACTAACAGGAGAGGAATAGAAGTGAGAATTCGAAAGAGTGACGATGGCATGTATTGAATAGTTTGTGTAGTGGAAAGTATAAGAAGAATGGGTCGACCAAAAGTTGACGCCTCGCTAAAGCTAAAGTGCGGTCATATTTCTCCGCGTCCGTGCTTGTTATGTCCGGGTGCTCACCAGGGTTCACCAGGCTAGGCTACGGTTATCTCGGAGATCAGCGGCTTGGCCCGAACGGCCAAAGACATGACAAGGATGCAGAGACAGCGCGAGTGAACATAGTTCTCAGTGCGCGTTTCGGTGGGATACAATGCAGATTACAGGTGTCAGGGCTGGAGTGATCACAGGGGACCACAACGACTCTCTAGAAAAGAGACAAACTTTTTGTCAGGGTGGTTGAGGTAAGATCGCTGATCCAATGATCGCCTGATCCGGTGCGAGCGGTCCGACATCTTCCTCGTGTCGGAGATAGAGCTGCCTTAGAGATAGATTGGATTGAAGCAATGAGAAGGAGCTCGTGAGAGGCTCAGAATTCATTAAGTCTGACAAAGAAAACGACTCGTCACGAATCATTCAATCAGCGACGGGCCATCGTAAGTATTCTCAACCGGACGGCGACGGTTCTCATTTGTGGAAGGCTCTGCTAAGCGATCGACATGGTTCCTGGCGGCATACACGGCCAACAGCGGACTTGGAATCATGCTCAAACTGTACCAAACTGTACCACATGAATTGAGCAGCCCTTTTCCTCCAACAGCTTCCAATGTTCCATTGCATTTGCAAGCGTCTTGTTTTATATTCTAGTACGTGTGGTGCTGCGCAGCCCCTTTCAATGAATAATGGCGGTCAAGTCGAGCATTTACCGTGTCTTTTTTCACTTATCAATGAAGAGCAATCAATCCTTCATTGTTCGTCCAGGCCACCCGATCTCAAGATCAGCCACTCTTAGCACCGCGACAATTTGCAGTCCCATTGGTCACTCGCTTCAGCATAACAAAACTCAGGAAAACATCTCTTCGACCAGGCCACATATTCAACATGTTTGTTTCTTTCAGACCGATTGTTTGAGTGTGGCCGGCGACACAAAGAGTATATTTGGCCAGCTTTGAAATACGTTCAAGAGATCTTCCTCGACCTTTATTCAACTCAAATTCCCTAGTCCATTGGACACGACACGATCGCTAATGCCGGCAGTCTACGCATCTCCCCACATCCTCACCTTGGTGCCAAATCTTCCTTGGTCACCAAACAATCTTCACACTCGTCCGAAAGAAAGAGAGATAAGCAGGGAGATACTCTTAGCCGTGGCGCCAGACCGCGAGGCGCTCCTTATCAGTAACAAAAGCATCACTGAGCTAAGGCAGATTCTGAAAATTCATATCAGTGGGACTGAAAGGTATCGTATCCCATACTTCCCTGATATCTCCCCATTTCGTAACGAAATGTAGTCATTGGCTCTACCGCATCCGAAAAAGAACAAATGCAAGCCTCAAAGATAGTAATATTCGTGTATCTACTTTTGTGCACGGTCCTCCCGCGAATGGCTCACAAGAAACCCGTTCCTCGTCGAAGAACGAGATCCACATCCTCCGACGTGTTCTCTCGGCCTCTGAACTTCCACCCTTCACCCAACCCAAAAGAACAGACAAGCGTTTCTTTTCTCCATATGATTACAGTGTCGACGTATGGGACACCATAAGGCTAAGCACAGCGGACAAATTGATTTCCCCACGACTGCTTGGCCCTACTCACATCCTCATCGTCCACTCAGAGCCCGAGCCGTCAAGGATATTACAGTCGGTCACAAGGAGCCGACGAAAGCCTGTACGGCGCATGAAGTCGTCTCCTCTTTCGAACGTCGTCGAGATACCGGTTAACGACCTTCTCTTCGTCCTCAATGCACCTAACCTCTCGTCGACCACTCCCACTCTCCCTCCACGTCTTCAAAAAGAGCTTCCGAGAGTCGTAATGTACGTCCCGCACACTGAGACGTTCCCTGAACTCGTGGTATACCTTCACACTCAGAATCAAGCAGAGCTGTTTAGGAAACTCATACCGGAATGGATACGTGATATCATGCATCCTCTTCCCGCGATACCCGATACGTCTACCAACTCCGCCCTATCTTCAAATGATATGAAAACCATCGCCAGGACGCCGTTGCAGTTGTTAGGCTTGTTCATTCCGGTCTCTACATTAGGACATGGTACGGAAACCTTGGCTGTGACACAGTATGACTCACGACCCCGAAGCAAATATCGACGAACGGTCAAATCTGTTGCGGAGGAAATCACCAAGGCAGCTCTGACGTCTTGCGACGAACAGGAGGTTGATCCCATTCTTTTCTCGGTTGCACAACTAAATGCATTGAAGGATAATCTGGAGTACCTTGGGTATTTTGAAGAGGACCTGTGGCATGAACTTGATGTATATCGCGAGGTATTGATAAGAGTCGTTTCTTGTCGGGCGAAGATACGAGACAATGCGGAATTGGAAATTTAGGAATGATCTCATGAGTCTTGTACGACTGAATGATACTATACTCATGTTCTCGCTATAATTACCGTACTTACGATTGTAATTGTCACCAGTAGCATCCCATTGACTACTTAATGTCTTCTTATTCTTTGATATGCAGCACCGCCTTGTACGAGATATGTCACATAGTGTGCACCGGTGGAGCTTAAAACAATTTTAACAACCCGCCGTTTTTCGTGAATGAATAGAAAATGACTACGCACGACAGCAAGCATTTTCCACCGGGTCGCACACTTGGTCCGATGGACAGAGAACCAAGCATGATGTCTTGTTGTGATACTAGTCAGTCGCAAAAGAAACAAGGAAAATACAGAAACTTACCTTGGCTTTCCCTCCTGCGTACTCAGTCCCTGGACATACATATTCCGGCTGAATTGTGCTTGAATGTATTCCATGATGGTGAAGTACTTTACGGATCTCGACTGCGATTGGCATGAAGTCGTGGTTTGGTGAAGTAAGGACATGGACCGAAGCTATTACTTTTGATTCTGAAAGTTGCCAAATGTGTAGTTCGTGAACTGACAGCACACCATCGACTCCAAGGATGGCATCGCGGACACCATCAAGGGAAATCGTGGTCGGCACCGTTTGGAGTAGAATGAACGATGCACTACGTACTTTTAAAAAGATGTGAGGGCATAATAACGCCAGCAAATCCAGCACGTACCTAGAGGTAAAGCACTAGAGACAATAATGACTGTTATGACAAGGCTGATAATGGGATCAAAATAATACTTGAAGTTCCACTGGGTGAGCCAAATAACGAGGCCGGTGGAGATGACTCCGACATTGCCCAGGGCGTCACCCATGACATGCAAAATGAGAGCGCGCATATTCATGGATCCATGAGAATGACTGTGATTTTGACCATGCCCGGTGTCGCTGTGTTCCTGCAGCAACGGAGTATGCTCTGCCGAAAGTGTTCTTCGGGATAACTCATCTTCTAGAGCAGAATCAAAAAAGGGACCAGAATGAGAATTTTGGAAGAAGTTCTCCGAGTCGCCGTCAATAGAATTACGTGGTAAAGAAGTTATTGGAGAACGAGCAAGGGAAATTTCTTGAGCTTGCTGGACTACGGAGGCGCGTACAGCAGCGGGGTGATCAGACAGAGAGGAAAATTCAGCCTGTAAGGAAGTTTCATCGGTAATAAATTCGGAACTTGATGGCGCCCTAATAGTGCGTGAATGATTATGTGAATGGCCATGTTCTGCACACTAAGGTGAGTGGCGAGGTTAAATAGAGTATGAGCGACGTACCATGAATTAAGAATAGTCCTAAGATATTGGATGCCAAACCGAAGGAACCGACAACAACGATAAGCTTAGGATTAGATATTTCTAGTATCTACGTCAGCCGACTCTTCTTGTATAGATACTTCATAACGGTGCATTATACCAGGGGTACTGAAAAATCTTTGGATTGCTTCAAGAGATATTGAAAAGCAGAGAGCGAGAAGGAAAACGCCGTTAATGAGGGCAGCTATGATTTCGGCCCTATGCCATCCGTAGGAGTAGCGCGAGTCGGAGGAGGAGGCAGTAAGCTGATATGACATAAGTATGTCAACGAAAGAACAGAAAAGGGAAAGATCGTGGGCACTTTGATTGCAAACAGGGCCACGATAAGGCTTATGACATCGCTACACAAGTGTTAGAAGGGAGAAGAGCTAAAGGGAGACGCAACAACTGACTTAAGCATATGGAAACTGTCTGCGACGAGGGCAAGAGAACCAACAGCATAACCTTGGGGGGGATGAGTTACGGCTAGAGATGGTCAGAATAAGCATACCGATGACGAGCTCGACGATGAAAAAGAAAATATCAATGGTTAAAAGGAGAGAAATGCGTGCAGAACGCGACAGCGCCATGGGAAACAGTAGAAGGGACCGAGGATCTGTTTACTTCATATATCGGTGGGCATGGTGCGAAGGGACCTGATGTGTCAGGGAGAGAGAACGGAAGACGGAACGCGGCAGAGGTAGATCATTCATTATAACCAAGTACTTGGTGAAGTCTGTGATGGTGAAAATCCTCCGTAGCGTCGTGATAGAAGTCAAGCCATGAAGTGGTGGAAATGTAAAACATGGAACGCATTGTCGGAGCAGCGATCGAAGTGCGACCGGAATTGAGATAAGCCTTCAATATTACAATGTAGCGAACTTATGAAAGAGTACCTCCCCAGTAGTTCGAGTACCACTTCAGTCAAGAAAGTTTCTTCCATTTAGGAATGTTCATCCAAGACGGATGCACGGCAATCATGCAAATATGTATTTCAATGATTCTGGGGGCTATTGACACGTTCCAGTGTCAGCACATATGTCGATATCCCGAGACAAATTTGGACGAGGTGGTCTTGCGAAGCTCAGGTCAAGTCACATCAATGTCGGCTTGTTCCGATCAATTGAACCCAAATAACGGTAGAGCGGCCATGGTTGATGAAAAGGCCGGACCTGTGGCAGTACGATTGATTATCCGAGAATAGATATTCGGATATCAATAGACATTCAGATATCCCAGCTTCGACTTAAGTCCTGAGCGATCTGTCTCCTTATCTGGGTCCCTCCCCGTGAGAGTCTGGAAAATTTCCAGCACTCTTGCGTTCGACATTTTCTTGGCGCTTAGTAGACCTAGTTTCCCTCTACTATCATCATCGCGGACACGCAATCAGTTTTGACTCTTAATACTGAATCATGGGTCTATCGCGAAACTTACTGCATCTTAAATTTATGCGGAGAAAAGTATAACCCAAGCTTTGGAGGAAATGAGTTCAAATTTCTCGAGCTGAATTTACGTGACAAATCAAAGTGGAAGGATTTGCCACAGGGTGAGACCAAACGCCGAAGGACACTGAAAGGTCTCCATACTCGGAAAAATCTGTCATCAGCCTCGCTCCGCCAATTACATCATTTCTCTCGTCGTATTCTTCTCTTAAAACCATCGCCATCCCCGCCAATATGTCAGCGTCCGACGGGCGCACAAAATTCTGTCCTTTGCACAGCGAGGTCCATCGCTACCAGCTGAAACTTGTAGAAGCCAAAGAAATGGAAGAGGACCTTTCTGAAAAGATTCAGCTTCTAACGAGGAGGCTGCAGTAGGCGAACCGTTTTTTCCTGAGCTGCCAATCCTATGAATTTCTTAGAACGCCAAATGTATAAGCTTCGATCAATGGACAAAGACAGTTAGAGGTGAGTATTTCAGCCGGTGGTACTGTCAATCAGACTAACTTGGCCTTCTGAGACGTTTTCTTACACTTGCTTTCGGACTGCAACCCGCTTTGGCCATGTATAGAAAGTATGTCAAATGAAAAAAATCCCATATTGGATTTGACACTCTCGGCCACCCACTCTTTACGGCCTCCTTCCCAATTTGGGCCCCTTCCCGTGGGAAGGGGTTGGCCGATGATGCGATCCCGGATTGCGCTCAAAAGTCTTCTTCTTCATCGCCGTCGAGCAGTAAAGGCTTCCTATGATGGTGCGGCAGGAAATTAGAATCTGAGTTCCAATCTTCCCAGCAAATCCGCTCCAACCCTACTTTGGTATGAAGGGCCCATTTGTAATCTGTAGTATACGTTACGCCTTGGTTTATGGGTAGAATCCGTTACGAGTCGAGAAATGACATGGTTATTATGGTTATTAGTAACCTTCATAGAGGTGGTTGGTTATGATACTTTCCAATTGAGTGAGATTTAAGAGCTTCAAGAAATGGATGAGAAGAATAAGTGTATTGATATTATGCAGCTACTTGAATTTCTAAGATGAACATGAAATCAAAGTCATGAAAAGGATCGTAAGAACCAGATATTATAGATATGTCAAAAGGGGAAGGCGTATGCGTAAGAACCCAATTGAATCCTAGTCAAGTTGAACCACTGTATCGAGAGTTCCAAGAGGACAGGTATCATCACGAAGATTGTGTTGTTCTCGGGCAGTTCTGGTTTCCTCTAGCTTCGTCACCCACCTACTTGAACGAACACAGAATCGCAGGTCATGCAACGTTGACGCTGTCTCATCTCCCCTTCTTCTCCCCATCAAAAAAGGCAACCAACTGCCCAACAGGCAACTTCTTCCCAGACTTGACACCCGCCCCAAGCCCAAGCCCACTAATCCCTTCTCTCCCCCTCTCCTTCTCTTTCTCCCGCTCCTGCCTCCTCAACACAAGGGGATCCACGAACTTCCCCGTCGGGAAACTCTGTTCCGGCCCGGGTGTAAGCCGCTCAGTAGACCGGGAGCGCATCTTCGGCCGCAAAGGCGTAATGGGCGCTTGAAGTGCCTGAACACTTGCGAAGCCATAAGCAGATTGGGCACGGAGGCGGCGTTTAGTTGCGGGCGAAGGGCTGGATGACGAGGAAGTAGGTGCAAGGCCAGGTGTAGGTCCAGGTGTCGAGATGGAAGCAGAGGTTGGAGAGGACTTGTAATCCCCGTTCATAGATTTAGCGAACTTTGCTAAGGTCAATTTCGCAATCGTATTATATTCCTCACCTTCCTCATCCCTTCTGTCATGAGGAGTCGGGGAGGTAGGGATTGCGGGGCGAGGAGACGGCCGGCCTTGAGAATCAGGCGGTGAAACGATAGGTTCGCCAAGGGCGACAGTGTACCGTTTTCGCGGGGTCGGGCTGACACTTGCAGGGCGGGGTAGAGGGCGTCTCGGGGCGGGAAGACCATGCGCTTGTGCTTGTGCTTGTGCTTGAGATTGTACTGGAGTGGTCGGCGTTGCGGTCGCCGTCGGAGCTGTGGCGATGTTTGCCTTTGGACTCTCAGGCACCTGCTGCTGTTGCGGCGATGTTGCGCGCGCGCTGGATCGGAGAGACGAGTTAGAATCAGTCTGGAGAATCCCCAGTCCCTGTCCAAGGCCGGGAAGACTCAGCGGGAGAATACGCGTAGAAGACGCGAGGGAGACTGGAGGTGAGTGTGGTGGCGACGCGAACGGGCCCTGTAGAGGTGTCGTAGAATCCGGCGGGGTGGCATAATCGCCTGTGGGGTAAGGCAAACGCGTGCCAGGAGTTTTTAATGATGCCATGGGCGGGCTGGTAGATTCCCGTGCGGTACTAGAGAGGCGTCTGTGTAGCGGCGTCGTTGCTGCAACGGGCATAGAAACAAGAGGGGGTGGCGAAGAGGGCGAGGCAGGTCTGTCTTGAACGATGTGGGTGGAGGTAGTCTGGGGTGTCAGGGACATCGGTGCAGGCTGGCGAGATGGGCCAGAAGACAGATGTGGCGGTGAGGTAACGAATTTCGCCATTTCGCGACCGAGGATGCCAACGCGGCTTTGGAGTTCGGCAAGCCCATCTTTCAGGTCTTGAATTTCGTCCGTGATCTCAGAGGGCGCGGAGGAAGGAGCATGAGTTGATGCTTTGTCTACCTCGGCTTGTTCTTTCTCCTTTTCTTTGTCCACGAGCCATCGTTCGACATCACTCATTCGATCCTCCAGGGCACGTACGTGACCGACTGTCCATTTTTCGAGTTTCTCGAAGCGTTTAGCGATGGTCAACAGTGTCCCGGGCATGTCAAGGGTGCCTTGAGCGTTAAACTGCGCGTAAAGAGGCGGCGATTCCCTTGTGGGGGAGAAAGAGACAGGATCCACAGAGCGCATCGATGACGGAGTGAGATTGGGAGCCATATTCGACAAACTGGGGCGTGAAGGTGTAGGTGAGGACGGCGATGGAGGCACGGGTTTTCGACGTGGTGGTGGCGGCGGTAAATCCAGATTCTGCGCCGCTTCTTTGGTAGCCAACTCATTCCTCTCATTATCCTTTTCTTTCTCTTTACCCTTGTTTTTTTTGTCCTTGTCCTTGTCGCGCGCCTTGGCCTCAAGAATGACCTGCTGAGCAGGGGTAGGCAAGTCCTTATCCTTTGTCGGCGTAAGCTTGTTCTTCGCTGCAGACCACCAGTTACTTTTCTGCGAACCAGATGGAGAAGGAGTCATTGATTCAGTGCGTGATGGCGGAGGCGGGAGGCTCCGTGCATTGCTCATCATCTCCAAAACGCGTTCTTCGACCAACTTCCTCTCCTCTGCCTCCCTAGTCAAGATTCGTTCGGCTTCTCGCCTACTCCTTTCCCTTTCGCGCTCTGCTTCGGCCTCCAACTCGGCATCTGTAGGCATAACTCCGGGCGATCGGGGTGTCATTGTCCCGAGAAAGGTGCCTACTCGTTGTGTGATACTAGCAGCAAGTTGAGAGACAGAAGACGACGGAGACGGAGACCTTTCCTTCCACTTTGCTTGATCATCAAGATTGTCGTCTTCATCGTCGGAAAAACTTTCATCTGGGTCGATCCCAGTAAACGTGTCTGGTATGAACTCGTTACGAAGTGGTGATGGTGGCCGACCTTGTGGTTTGGGCACATCGGGCTGTCAATTTACTGAGAATTTGTTCATATTCATAGTCCGCAAAAAAAGTTCACGAACTGCCTTCAGAGAAGCTTTCGATGCTGGTGAAGTCATTCGCCTCTGTTGTTTGGGCGTCGAGCTACCAACTAAAGGCTGAGGATTGCTCTGGCTGAGCGACATCGTCGAGCGGTGCGACGAGGTCTGCAGAATTGCTACCGCCGGGCGTCTTGCTGGGCCGCTTCCTCGGTTCGTGGGTTACAGTTATGAAAGTAAGAACGAATAAGGTCACGGGACTGCCTCAACGCTTGACACGCGTCGGAGTTTGTGTTAACGCATTTCTCGAGGCTTATTAATTACTACGTAACTTCCGCGTAGCATCCACTGGGCGTCTCTCGCATTTTTAGTGAAGCCTTATCATCGACACCGTTGATTATGTGATTATTTCCTGCTCCAGGCAACATCGAATGCTTTGCAAATTTCTCGCCCTTCTCGCTAAATGACCTTCGTGACATTTTTTGAATCTTCGTAGCCTTATATATTCGGTGACTGCCAGACCTTCCCTACTTATTACCTGCGTGCCGTGCACTATATGGAAAATCCCATTACCCGTTGAGTTAATCTCTTCTCCCTGCCCGGTAAGTATTCCTTATTCCTCAGCCTGTCTTACTCGCGTGGCAAACGTCTTAACATCTTTGAACTTCCACAGGAACCTTCATGGCGAACGACGAGGTCATAATATACTATCGAGTAGCATGGCACAGTTCGAGTGAGATATTGACATTTTTGCCATGGTTCAATGGATCCAACGTTAAGGACAGTCAATACTCATGTAGGAGAGGGGTTTGATGCAACTTGTAGTACAAGCGAAACACTCACAGCCTCGTGCATCATGTCTTATGCACAGAGTTATATCGCCGACTGGATGATAATACTTGCTCGCATTCTGTTGAATCACGATAAAACTTGAGAACCACCAAGAATCCCTTCCTCTTCACTTGTGAGTAAACATTGCACTTTATCCATCTGTCCGGAATGAAATGGATACAAAAAGATTTGAAGAATGACTGTGAGTCCCTCGCCGTTTGCAGTCTCCTATCATCACAGTGGTAAAACTACTGTTCGACAACTTCGTTGCCTTCACCCATCTCAGACGTTGGGAACAAGCTGCCGATCCCCAGCGGTTTTGGGAGCTCCTTGAAGCACCCTACTCACGTCTTGGGTTGTCCATTCATTGGTTTCTAGATTGTTGGACCCGATAGCTTCGCATATATGCACGAGTCGGGCAGATTGTTTTCGGAGGATTACGTTGCCCTTTCATTCCTATTGGAGGCTATCGTTCCTCGCTTGCCTTATGTCCGTGAACTACAACTATATTCAATTGACATGGAACATAGTTTCACAAGATACAAAGGCTCTATTGGGGTCCTTTCGTAAAGTCGTCTCTCTGAGCTGGTTCAGAATCTGTTTGGATTGCTGATGTCGTTTTCGAGTAACTTTCACGGACTCAAGGTATTTCACGTGGAGCACTTAGAGTGCAAAACATGTTCCAGACTGAACAGTTTCAGTTGTTCTCAGCAATTCCCGTCGGTCCCTATTCTTGCAGGCCCTCAGAATACTTGTACAAAGAATACTTGTACAAAATACAACTATTGCTGGCGTTATCCTCCGAGATCATTCTTGAGCAACATATCACTAGACTCAAGTTCAAGGTGCGCGAGCAGGGCATGTTGGTTCCCGTTGTGTCAGAGCTATTCTACTCTTAGATTGCACATCAGGCTCTCGACTTCGCTATGACAGTCAACGCCGCAAACTCGAACGAAACTTCCTACACCGTTGAGCTGTATCCTAGCGTCGCGGCCGTTGGCG